>SJYX01014950.1:147633-193595 GCA_006410675.1 Oreotragus oreotragus | reverse complement strand
ATGTTTTTCTGGAACTCTCTTGCTTTTTCCATGATCCAGCAGATGCTGGCAATTTGATCTCTGGTTCCTCTGCCTGTTCTAAAACCAGCTTGAACATCAGAGAGTTCACGGTTCACATATTGCTGAAGTCTGGCTTGGAGAATTTTGAGCGTTACTTTACTAGCGTGTGAGATGAGTGCAATTGTGCGGTAGTTTGAGTATTGTTTTGCATTGCCTTTCTTTGGAATTGGAATGAAAACCAAACTTTTCCAGTCCTGTGGCCACTTAGGCTGAAAAAATGGTCCCCAAAGATACATGCACAAAACCCCCAGCATCTATAGATACTGTCTTATTTGAGAAAAGAGTTTTGCTGATGTGATAAAGTCAAGGATCTCAAGGTGAGTTTTTCTGGATTATCTGGGCCCTAAATCTGATGACAAGTGTCCTTGTAAGAGAAGGACAGGGAGAGACTTGAGACATAAGAGGAAAGAAGGCCATGTGAGGATGGAGGCAGAGACTGGAGTGATGCTGCTACAAGCCAAGGAATGCTCGGAGCCACCAAAGCTGGGAAAGGCAAAGACGGATTCTCCCTTGAAGCCTTTGGAGGGAGTGTGGCTCCCTCCAAAGTCAAGTTGATTTCTGGCCTCCCAGACTATGAGAGACTAAGTTCCCATTGTTTTTAAGCCACATGTTCATGGTCATTTGTTACAGCAGCTTTAGGAAAGTAATGAAGTGAAGTGAAGTGAAGTGAAGTCGCTCAGTCGTGTCCGACTCTTTGCGACCCCATGGACTGTAGCCTACTAGGCTCTTCTGTCCATGGGATTTTCCAGGCAATAGTCCTGGAGTGGATTGCCATTTCCTTCTCCAGGGGATCTTCCCAACCCAGGGATTGAACCCGGGTCTCCTGCATTGTAGACAGACGCTTTACCATCTGAGCCACCAGGGAAGTCCTAGGAAAGTAATAGAGGTGTTTAATATATTGGTACCAGATTATCTCATTTGTTCTGCAATCAGGCCTTTTATTCCCATTTCACAATACAGCAATGAGACTTAGTAAAGAGTTTCTAGAAATGCCAGTTTCTACCTCCCTGCTCACATTTCCTTCTAAGAGGATTCTCCTCCTCCCCTCAGTGCCAAGGGCCTCTCCCCTGTAACTGTGGATGGACACCTGAACAGAGGGAGCCAACGTATAGGCTGGACTCAGCCTACCTGTCTGTCTCTCTCTCTTCTTTCTCTTTCTCTCTCTCTCTAATCTGAACCCAGAGATTCTAGTTAGACAATACTGCACACTTGAAACAAGTTCCATCGGAGTCAGGGCCCGGTAAGTCAGCTCCCCAGCAAGGCAACGGCTTGAGGAACTTTGGCTTTGGAGAGCAGTGAGATACCATGGAAAAGAAAAAACAAAATAAAACAGTCCATGGAGAAACCTGGGAGAATGGAGCCGACTCAGAGAGAAGCAGATGCAAGACCCTGAAAGGCCAGCAAGTTGGAGTAAGCTGAGGATTTCCTAGTTCCCATGAGGTCCGGCTCCACTCTGCCCCTCCTGACTCCTCCCCACAGTGCGGTACAGCCTGGATCTCAGTCCCACCTCAGGCTGGCTCCCTCGTCTGGGGCACAGACTGCACAAGCATACACAGCAGATAGCTTTCCACCCTTCACTTTCCTGAGATCCTCTATAGCCCTACAGTCATTTTCTTTTTAACTTGAGCTGGTCTCCCATTTCTATTCTTTGCAACAGCAATCCCTGACCAGGACAGAAGGGCAACTTGCTCAAGGTCCCAGAGCTAATAAACAACAGTGTCAAGTTTGAAACCAGGTCCGGCAGATTCCAAAGCCCAATTCTTCTTAACCCTACAGGACTCATGATTCATGAGGAGTTTGGATTTTCCCTGATGGTAATGAGAACTAATTTCCAAGTTTCTCAAACTTCAGTCATTTATTGTTTACCACATGCCAGACACTGTTCTAAGTGATTCACATGTTTTAAAACTCATAATTTTTAAACTAAAAAAAATGATCATGATTCACACATCAACTGAAGCTACCATTTATACGACTAGCAGAATATATGCCAGTTATTTGCAAGGCCTACCCTGGTGGCTCAGATGGTTAAGCGTCTGTCTACAATGTGGGAGACTCAGGTTCGATCCCTGGGTTGGGAAGATCCCCTGGAGAAGGAAATGGCAATCCACTCCAGTACTATTGCCTGGAAAATCCCATGGACAGAGGAGCCTGGTAGGCTACGGCCCATGGGGTCGCAAAGAGTCGGATACAACTGAGCGACTTTACCTTACCTATTTATACCTGGAGTAGGAAATGGAACCCACTCCAATATTCTTGCCTGGAAAATTCCATGGACAGAGGAGCTTGGCAGGCTATACAGCATATGGGGCTGCAAATAGTCAAACATGACTGAGCAACTGAGCACACACACCTATTCATACTACTTACTTTTCTCCCTCTATTGAAAATAAAGATTTAAAAATATCTCAGTGCAAAATATCTAGTTTTTCTCCAATAAAGCCAACCAAACAAAATTACCAGCCATTGAGAGGCTTTCTCGGGGAAGGCAATGGCACCCCACCCCAGTACTCTTGCCTGGAAAATCCAATGGACGGAGGAGCCTGGTGGGCTGTAGTCCATGGGGTCGCTAACAGTCGGACAGACTGAGCGACTTCACTTTCACTTTTCTCTTTCATGCATTGGAGAAGGAAATGGCAACCCACTCCAGTATTCTTGCCTGGAGAATCCCAGGGATGGGGGAGCCTGNAGTCCATGGGGTCGCTAACAGTCGGACAGACTGAGCGACTTCACTTTCACTTTTCTCTTTCATGCATTGGAGAAGGAAATGGCAACCCACTCCAGTATTCTTGCCTGGAGAATCCCAGGGATGGGGGAGCCTGGTGGGCTGCCGTCTATGGGGTCACATAGAGTCGGACATGACTGAAGTGACTTAGCAGCAGTAGCAGCAGCAGAGAGGCTTTCTTAATACAATTAGTGAAATCTTTGCCATTGGGTTGAACATGCTCAGATGATATCTCAGCTTTGTTCTGTTTGGATAAGTAAGAAATGGCCTGCTATAAATTGGAACTTCTGAAATGCTACTAAACTCTTACTTATGAGGCCAGAGAAAATGACGTAAAGCATATTTTAGATCTTAATCAGTTTCTCTAAGACTCCAGAGGGCAAAACCATAGAAACTAAAGAGCACACACAGCATTGTTCCTTAAGTTTATCAAAATGCTTTTTCCATTTGCCTCAAAGCAAATTCTGTTGACCTAGGCCTATCTTTTCATGCAACAAACAAATGCAAACCAGCATCTCATTTTGATCCAGGCCTTAGCAGACAAGTTTAATTAGCTGCCTTTCCTCACAAAAGGCTGCCAGAATGCATGTGATACACATCTGAAATCTCATTAATGTCCATCATTCTTTATTTTAAAAATGTATGACATCCCTCTTATACCTCTACTGCCCTCCCTGCCCCTCTCCCCCAAAATAAACAACCAGGATATCCTTTTAAAAACAGATTCAACTGTGGCATAAAAAAGAGAATGGTTAGAAGAATCTCCATGGTACCCTTTTCTTCTGGTAGAATAATCTCTCAGTTAAAAAAGAAAAAGGGCGGGGGAACCTGCAGGACAACTAAAGACTTCTTTTTAATGAACTGAAATCAAATTTTCGCTAACCAATATTTGGCAGAAACTGTTCCAAGTAATGCTGATAGACACAGCATGAAGGAAAGCATTCTGCAGTTAAGCCCAGGAAATAATGCACACCACAGTTCCCTCTTGAAGATTCTCATGGGACAGAGCACAGTAAATATTCCTAAATCATATGACACCTTCTTCAAAGCATAGCCTGTCCAGACACCAGTTTGGGAAACTCTGATCTAAATGTTTTCCCAAACATGAGTAGGAACTGGAGAACTATTAGAAGTCTCTCTGCAAGAAAGGAACCCTCCTGCACTGTTGGTGGGAATGTAAATTGGTACAGCCATTATGGAGAACAATATGGAGGTTCCTTAACAAACTAAACATAGAACTACCTTATGACTCTGCAATCCTACTCCTGGGTATATATGTGGAGAAAAACATGATCTGAAAGAATACATACACCCTGATGTTCATGGCAGCAGTTTGCAATAGCCAAGGCATCTGTGTGTGTGTGTGTGTGTGTGTGTGTGTGCATGCGCTCATAGTCACTCAGTCATGTCCGACTCTTTGCAACCACATGGACTGTAGGCCACCAGGCTCCTTTGTCAATGGGGATTCTCCAGGCAAGAATACTGGAGTGGGTTACCATGCCTTCCTGCAGGGGACCTTCCCAACCCAGGGATTTGACCCAGGCACTGCAGGCAGATTCTTTACCATCTGAGCCACCACGGAAGCCCCAGCCAAGACATGGAAGCAACCTAAAAGTCCATCAACAGAGAAATGGATGAAGAAGATGTGGTACATATACATGATGGAATATTACTCAGCCATTAAGAGGAATGAAATAATGCTACATGCAGCAACAGGGATGGACCAAGAGAGCGTCATACTGAGTGAAGTAAATCAGACCTGAAAGAGAAGGCGATATATTTGACATCCCTGATACATGGAATCTAAAAAAAAAAAAAAAGATACAAATGAACTTACAAAACAGAAAGAGACTCACACTGAGAAAATGAACTTATGGTTGCCAGGGCTCAGGGAGAAGGGGTAGTAAGTACTTTGGGAAGTCATGTACACAGTGCCAGAAGTCTCTCTGCAAACAGATGGATTCCCACATGAGTCACTCCAATGTGTGCAATCAACACAATGAAACAGATATATTGAGTATCCACTGGGAATACATTTTTATTTTATTCTCCTATAATCTCAATATTTCTCAAGGCTTATCATTTAAGAAACAAACCGGATTTCATCTTTTCAGTGATTCATGAAAACAGTACTGTTTAAGTGACATCACTATAGGCTTGCCTATGACTACAAGAGCCTTTGAATGGGGCCTTCTGCTTCTATTCACTCTAGTCCTGATCCACTGGATCCGTCGGGAGATGACCGGCTGGACAGTGATCATCATGGAGCATGGATCTGACGGCACCATTTCGCTGCTTAAAGCCCGCGCCTGACTCACCTTAGACTTGCTGGGCTCTCCACGACCTAACCCCGCCTTACCTGTTACCTCCTTCTTTTGATGCTTACCTCATTCTATCCTTTTACCAGGCTTCTTAACTGAGGTCTGTGGATGGAATCCTGAGGGTCTATGAACTTGGATGGGGAAAAAAATCATCTTTATTGCTACTAATAAAGCAGCATTCCCTATAATTGTGAATGTAGGCAACAAACCCCAGTCATATTATCAAGACTTGTGATTCTATTACTAGAGGAAATTGTAAACATGTTTGTATCCCATGATGGTTGTTGCCATTATCTCAAATTATTGTTCATCCTTCAAACACCAAAATTACAGAAATTATTAGACCCATTGCTATATTTTGTCATCTGATATGTTCATAAAGAAACCCATATGTTTCTATATCACAGATTCAATTCTTAAATAGTTTGTTATCTGTATTTAAAATAATTGGCTTTCTTTGTGATCCTATGTGTTTTTTAAAGTTTTATTTTATTTACTTATTTATTTAAGCTGCACTATGTGGCCTGGGGGATCTTAGATCCCCAGCTAGGGATCAAACCCTCATCTCCTGCAGTCGAAGTGCAGAGTCTTAACCACTGGACCACCAGGGCAGTCCCCTATGTGTTTTACTTTAAGAATTTAAAACATTAATACCGCTGTTGCCAAAAGACACTGACATAGACATAGACAGACACTGACCTGAATTTCCGGTTTTCCATCAACATATACAGTACTGTTATTGACCATTTCCACAATGGCAACTCCAAGATTGCACCGAATCCCAAAGGAAATGCAGAACCCCAGCCCACTCATGATAGCAATGATGTAGCGCTTAGGGACCCCACAGCAGTGGCAGTCACAGAGTGGGGGCCTCTGCCTGGACATCTGCACTGGCCTCCCTTCTTCATTCAGCTCAATGTTACCTTCTTCCTCATTGGTCCCGTCAATTTTCCTACAGTGGGCAAATGGACAGGGAAGAAAGACCAGGATTACAAAGTATTCTAGGCAAAAATAAAAAGTGTACCAAGAAAGAAAATGGAAAACCTAGAGTAGGATGCATCCTGCATGTTTTAACATCATCATCATTATTACTAAGATAAAGTGGTTAAAATTTACTGATATTCTGGATATTGTGTTGCACCCTTATAGACATTAATTTATTTTAATCTCATAACAGCTACACAAGGTAGATAGTGTTATCTTGTCCATTTATAGACAAAAAACTAACTCCTCTGAAGTAGGATGCAAGTTCAAGTCCAGAGTTTGTATCCTCAACAATATGCCTTACTGAATAGTCTGCTGAAAGAGGATCTATAAACTTCATCCACATGACATGACCCAGCTAACTATTATGTTTGACTTTAATTTTAATGTCACTTGAAGCCTGCTAAAAGATATACAGTAAAAAATCAATTTATTTTCAGATTCTTTTTTCTTCTTTTTCTAAGTCTTAATAAAATACTAGGTAAGGAGGTACATTTTCTATCACAGCACAAACCAGTTTGTTGTGTATCCGTTCTTTCTTAAGTGGTTCTAAGGTGATTCTCTGGCACTTTTCAAAGAGAGGGCATGATTTCTCATTGAGTCCCAGAAATTCAGATTATGGTAGACCATTGCAGTGAATTTACTCTCTTCTTAAAAAAAAAAGTAATTGGGCAAACTGAACACTATCTGTCAATAATAAAAGGAGCTGTTTGCATCATCACATGTATCATAACCCTTCTGAAGATGCCCGATTAAGGTCCAAGTCTTTGTAAAAATAAGCAAAGCTTATATGTTTTCAAGAGTATCACATTCACTAATAACTAATACAATGTCTACTAGACTACATAGAAGCACAAATAATTTGCCCACCAATTCATAGAAGAGATCATCTTAGTAGCTTCTTATGACTCAAGCAAGTGAGGTTAAAGCATATGTAGAGAGAGCATGGACAGGGAAGCCTGGCGTGCTGCAGTCCATGGGGTTGCAAAGAGTCAGACATGACTGAGCAACTGAACTGAACTGAGAGAGAGCAAATTACTGGATTTAATTCAGCTCATCAAATATTTACTGAGTGCCTACTGTGTGTCAGGCACTATACTGAGTGATACAGAAGAATAAAGAAAGTGACATGGTTTCGGATCTCCTTCAGCTCTTGGAGGAAGAAAGACACATATATCGTTGTAATTGCTGGATGATGTAGGTTTTCTTGAAATCAAGGTGAAGTGCAGTGATAAAACAGGAAAGGAACTTTCAGTCTTAATTTGTGAGGTCAGAATGGTAGCTTAATAAATATTCAAGAATATGGAAGTAATCAGAAGAGAACATCATCGGCCTCCCAATGCACTTTTGTAACCTACCTGCGTGTATGCTGATGTATTCTACGTTTTCTTCTATGATTGTCTTCCAAGCTTCTAGCTAAGGCCAACCTCTTTCCCTGGGCACTAGATCTCATTGCCTCTCATGTACTCAAGGAAATCCCTATCCACATATTTCATCAATTATTTCTCCTCTCTACTAGAGCATTCCTACTGTCTACAAATATGCCCTTATTTGTCCCACATCAACATTTAAAATAAAAACATTTTCTCTTTCAGCTACCTGCCTATTTCTCACCTTCCTTTCATAGAAAAACTCAGAAGTCACTGTCTCACTTCCCTTTGTCCCATTCTCTCTTGGACACATTCCAAACAGGTATATCTCCCAACCCGTCCACCAAAATTGCTCTTCTTGGGCTGTCAATGCCCTCCACATGGTTCAGTTCAGTTGCTCAGTCGTGTCCAACTCTTTGTAACCCCATGGACTGCAGCATGCCAGGCTTCCCTATCCATCACCAACTCCTGGAGCTTGCTCAAACTCATGTCCATTGAGTCGGTGATACCATACAACCATCTCATCCTCTGTCATCCCCTTCTCCTCCTGCCTTCAGTATTTCCCAGCATCAGGGTCTTTTCCAATGAGTCAACCATGAGTCCACATGGTTCAACCCAAAGGCTCTTTCCAGTCCTCATCTAGTTGACCTGTCAGCAGCACTTGATACTACTGATTATTCTTTCTTCCTTAATGACTTTGTTCCTTCATGGATACCACACTCACTTGGTGGCCCTTCTAATCCCCTGAACACTCCTTCTGTTTTGTCTCTTAAGCTGAGTTGTTACTTCCTCAATCTGTAAACACTGGGATGCCCAGAGCTCAGTTTATAGATTTCTTTTGTTTTCTGTCTGTACTTTCTAGGTGACCTCACTCATCTCTGGGCTTTAGACACCATGCATATGTTAACAGATTTCAATTTTCATATCTAGATTTATTTGACATCTTTGTAGACACATGATCAGCATCTCAAACCTAACATACCCAAACTGAGTTCCTCTAAAAAAAAGTTAATTCCTGAAGCTTTTCACATTTCAAGTAATGACAATTTTGTTCCTTTGGTTGCTCAGAAAAAAAACTTGGGTGACATGCTGGATGCATCTCTTCTCCAATCTCCATCCAATCTATGCATTAGCATTCCTTAGTTTGAATTTTTACTCTCCCATTTACTTAGCTGTGTGACTTTGGCCTAGTTAACCTTTCTGCGCTTTCTTCCCAGGTGGCACTAGTGGCAAAAGAACCCACCTGCCAATGCAAGAGATGTAAGAGACATGGGTTTGATTCATGGGTTGGGACGATCCCCTGGAGGAGGGCACGGCAACCTATTCCAGTATTCTTGCCTGGAGTATCTCATGGACAGGGGAGCCTAGTATGCTGCAGTCTGTGGGGTCACAAAGAGTCGCACACAACTTAGCAACTAAAAAACAGCAGCCTAGATCATTTAGAACAGAACTTGACACGTGTGCCACTATTTTTATTACATTAATCCTCATAACCACTTAATGAGTCCACTCTGCTAGGATGAGCATAAATGCCATTTACTGCCATTTATGTTGATATCCAAGAGTTATTCAGATCATAAGACTCTTTATAATGTGCAACCCCAGTGGTATCCATGAATTTCTGGCATGAATGAATATAATACTTATCTTATAGAGCTGTGAAAGTGAAAGTGAAGCCACTCAGTCGTCTCCGACTCTTCGCGACCCCATGGACTGTAGCCTACCAGGCTCCCCAGTCCACAGAATTTTCCAGGCAAGAGTACTGGAGTGGGTTGCCATAGAGCTGTGGTTAAGATTAAATGAGTTTCTTCCACCAGACAGTTGATTTGTGTGGTAGCACAGTGTAATGATTAAGAAAGATGGGCACAAAATGTCTGGTCTGAAACCCAGCTCTGCCACTTACAAGCTGTGTCACATTGGGCAAATTATTTAACCTCTCTGTGCCTCAGTTTTTTCATACGTAAAACTGTGATTATAATTGGCCCTCCCTCATAGAGTTGTTAATAGAATTAATGGTACCTGGAACATAGCGTCATTACTATCATTTACTACACATAAGCAATAACATTCATCATTTAAGCTGAAAGAAGTCTGTATATCAGTTTCTGGACATTAATTTCCAAATGCAATGCCTTCTATCTGTTCCAACAGTGGATGATAAGTGAATGCATCACCTTTCTAACTACATTTCAAAAATATTAATGTACCTTTAGCTGATGAATTGCTCAGCTGCTTCTTATCAATGACTGCTCTCCAGGAAGACTAACAGTGTCTGGCTGTAATCAGCCCCATGTGTGGACTTCAGATACTTCTCTATGCATTTACCTCTCCCTTGACCATGAGGAAGACCCCATAGTTCAAAAGCATACAGAAAATTCCATTTAGATGATGATCTCAGTAGTAAACATTATTAGACATCTATGACTTATACTGAATGCTAAGTTAGAAAGTAGGGATTCTTAACTTCCCAATGTTCCTGCCTCTTACAAAACAGAAAACATTTTTTTTTTTATTGTTTTGCATTGCCTTTCTTTGGAATTGGAATGAAAACCAAACTTTTCCAGTCCTGTGGCCACTTAGGCTGAAAAAATGGTCCCCAAAGATACATGCACAAAACCCCCAGCATCTATAGATACTGTCTTATTTGAGAAAAGAGTTTTGCTGATGTGATAAAGTCAAGGATCTCAAGGTGAGTTTTTCTGGATTATCTGGGCCCTAAATCTGATGACAAGTGTCCTTGTAAGAGAAGGACAGGGAGAGACTTGAGACATAAGAGGAAAGAAGGCCATGTGAGGATGGAGGCAGAGACTGGAGTGATGCTGCTACAAGCCAAGGAATGCTCGGAGCCACCAAAGCTGGGAAAGGCAAAGACGGATTCTCCCTTGAAGCCTTTGGAGGGAGTGTGGCTCCCTCCAAAGTCAAGTTGATTTCTGGCCTCCCAGACTATGAGAGACTAAGTTCCCATTGTTTTTAAGCCACATGTTCATGGTCATTTGTTACAGCAGCTTTAGGAAAGTAATGAAGTGAAGTGAAGTGAAGTGAAGTCGCTCAGTCCTGTCCGACTCTTTGCGACCCCATGGACTGTAGCCTACTAGGCTCTTCTGTCCATGGGATTTTCCAGGCAATAGTCCTGGAGTGGATTGCCATTTCCTTCTCCAGGGGATCTTCCCAACCCAGGGATTGAACCCGGGTCTCCTGCATTGTAGACAGACGCTTTACCATCTGAGCCACCAGGGAAGTCCTAGGAAAGTAATAGAGGTGTTTAATATATTGGTACCAGATTATCTCATTTGTTCTGCAATCAGGCCTTTTATTCCCATTTCACAATACAGCAATGAGACTTAGTAAAGAGTTTCTAGAAATGCCAGTTTCTACCTCCCTGCTCACATTTCCTTCTAAGAGGATTCTCCTCCTCCCCTCAGTGCCAAGGGCCTCTCCCCTGTAACTGTGGATGGACACCTGAACAGAGGGAGCCAACGTATAGGCTGGACTCAGCCTACCTGTCTGTCTCTCTCTCTTCTTTCTCTTTCTCTCTCTCTCTAATCTGAACCCAGAGATTCTAGTTAGACAATACTGCACACTTGAAACAAGTTCCATCGGAGTCAGGGCCCGGTAAGTCAGCTCCCCAGCAAGGCAACGGCTTGAGGAACTTCGGCTTTGGAGAGCAGTGAGATACCATGGAAAAGAAAAAACAAAATAAAACAGTCCATGGAGAAACCTGGGAGAATGGAGCCGACTCAGAGAGAAGCAGATGCAAGACCCTGAAAGGCCAGCAAGTTGGAGTAAGCTGAGGATTTCCTAGTTCCCATGAGGTCCGGCTCCACTCTGCCCCTCCTGACTCCTCCCCACAGTGCGGTACAGCCTGGATCTCAGTCCCACCTCAGGCTGGCTCCCTCGTCTGGGGCACAGACTGCACAAGCATACACAGCAGATAGCTTTCCACCCTTCACTTTCCTGAGATCCTCTATAGCCCTACAGTCATTTTCTTTTTAACTTGAGCTGGTCTCCCATTTCTATTCTTTGCAACAGCAATCCCTGACCAGGACAGAAGGGCAACTTGCTCAAGGTCCCAGAGCTAATAAACAACAGTGTCAAGTTTGAAACCAGGTCCGGCAGATTCCAAAGCCCAATTCTTCTTAACCCTACAGGACTCATGATTCATGAGGAGTTTGGATTTTCCCTGATGGTAATGAGAACTAATTTCCAAGTTTCTCAAACTTCAGTCATTTATTGTTTACCACATGCCAGACACTGTTCTAAGTGATTCACATGTTTTAAAACTCATAATTTTTAAACTAAAAAAAATGATCATGATTCACACATCAACTGAAGCTACCATTTATACGACTAGCAGAATATATGCCAGTTATTTGCAAGGCCTACCCTGGTGGCTCAGATGGTTAAGCGTCTGTCTACAATGTGGGAGACTCAGGTTCGATCCCTGGGTTGGGAAGATCCCCTGGAGAAGGAAATGGCAATCCACTCCAGTACTATTGCCTGGAAAATCCCATGGACAGAGGAGCCTGGTAGGCTACGGCCCATGGGGTCGCAAAGAGTCGGATACAACTGAGCGACTTTACCTTACCTATTTATACCTGGAGTAGGAAATGGAACCCACTCCAATATTCTTGCCTGGAAAATTCCATGGACNGAGGAGTCCTAATTCTGCAGCTCAGCTCAAAGACCACTAGAGTTGAGGATCAGTTCAGATTGCCAGTCAGTTAATGCCTACTTCTGCCAATAATTTCTCTCTAGGGATCACTGAAAGATGAGGTATGAATTTGGCTTTATTCTAAAACCAATCATTCTATAATTATGACAACAATGATAATATCCAGTATGTATTTAGCGTGCTATCTAGAACTATGATGGCAGGGGTTTTTTTTTTTTTTCAGTTGTTCAGTAAGCCAATTCTCAGAAAACTCTTCAGAGTAATAGACACATAGCTTAATTGGGGTTGAAGTCACACAACTTGTAAATTACTGATTTTGTTATATCCTAAAGCAAATCAATCTGGTAAACAAAAGAATATTCAAGTGGATCATTCAATCAAACATAGTAAAACCAGCACTTAGGCCTGAGAAAAGTGATTAAATTTTAAAAAGCAGCTAAAGTTGAAAAAGAACACTCCTAAGTATTTATCTTAAGCTAAATAATTGTTGGAGAAGACTCTTGAGAGTCCCTTGGGCTGCAAGAAGATCCAACCAGTCCATTCTGATGGAGATCAGTCCTGGGTGTTCTTTGGAAGGAATGATGCTAAAGCTGAAACTCCAGTACTTTGGGCACCTCATGTGAAGAGTTGACTCATTGGAAAAGACTTTGATGCTGGGAGGGATTGGGGGAAGGGAGAGAAGGGGACGACAGAGGATGAGATGGCTGGATGGCAACACCAACTCGATGGACGTGAGTTTGAGAGAACTCTGGGAGTTGGTGATGGACAGGGAGGCCTGGCGTGCTGCAATTCATGGGGTCGCAAAGAGTTGGACACGACTGAGTGACTGAACTGAACTGAACTGAAATAGTTGTCATCACTTGAATACACCAATTAAGCCACTGTGCTTCCTTTTGCATTTTTAATCAAATGAAACTCCACCATAAAAAGATGTTACCTCGGAGTGCTCGGCAGAAGAATAAAACACTCTTAAAAGAAAAGGTTATCATAATCATTTCCTGTGTTTAGCTAGTTTATCTTGCTGTCACTGAGGTAGATTTTCATTTATACATGATAATTCAGTGTAGTTCTGACTGAAACTTTTTGTTTTTAATTACTAGAATAACAAGGTGCCCAACCCAGTTCTCTTGCTAAGCTCACCAAAAGGATACAGTGGAAAAATTAACACTGGCAGGAGTCTGTGTATTATAAAACACAAGAAGTGGAATGAATCTGTGGGCTAGTTTTTAAATTTATGAGAAAACATAGATAGAAAAGTTAAAAGCAGATGCCAAGGGAAATTTTCATTCATCATAATTAGAAATAATGATAAAAATTTTATCAAAGTTATTTTCACATTTATTTACATCAAAGAAATTAAAAGAATCATTTTACCTTGCACGTAAGGAAGGACTGCTTATTAATTCATTTATAAAACCTAGGAGGGCATTTACTATGGCTATTTTAAAAACCACAAATTAAATATCAAATCAATTCATTCATTTATGGCAAATTCTCCTTTCAATAGTAATATATTTTACTTTTAAAAAAAGATCTATTTTTTTGTTTGGACAAAAACATTCTGTTCAGTGACACCACTTAACACTTTCCCATTTAATCATGTAAGATTTTCTGTTTTAAATACTATTTTTTAAAGTTACTTTCTTCACATTATTGTGCAGTAATCCTTCTCTTTGAAAACTACACAATCAAGAACCACTTCATACAGTTTATATTACAAGCTATATAATATGAAAATACCTAATTTTCATCTGCAGTGAAAAATTCTTTAAAATTATTTCAACTCAAAGCATAACCATGCAAAGTGGTTCCTGGTTTTGTTGTTACTATTGAATTAACATAAAGTGTTATATCCCCAAATATTTTCTAATTCAATGCCAAACACACAACTTGCAATATTACTGTGTCCAATAAGTGCTAATCTTGCTGCATAAACAGAGGGCTTGTCTTGGTGTTTTCCTAATTCAGCATATCCTTTTGTGGCATCTTTTTTTCCTCCAGGTGTAGTCTGTTGGAGCTGGAAGGGGCTCCAGAAGCCCTTTATTCTGACCCTCCCGTTCCTTTTTAAAATGTAGCTTTAAAAACATGAGACAAATTCTTTCAAACACCAGCAGCAATGTGAAGCTACTCTGAAATAAATCTAAAGTTTGCATTCAGACTTTACCTTTGTAAAATCCCCAACGAATCTCCCACAGCGTTCTTCACTCCCTCCTTTCCAGGTTTCAAAATTTTTTCTTTGAAGGTATCGAATGCTTTAAAAGGCATTGTGAGACGGGGGTGCCTCCAAGCCTTCAACAGTCAGTCTCAGGCACTCTCATCCTTCATTTCCAGCATGGGGATCGCTCAGCTTTCCTCGATGAACACCTGGAAGTCAGTTCTCAGGGAGGTGACTATTTAAAGTCAAAAAGGCATGAAACCCAGCCCAGATCTTTCCAGATGAGATAAAACACCCGCCCCCCAAAACAGGAGAGGCCAGATGATCTGTGAATGGGAATTCAGCCCCTCTCAGCTCCCAGCTCAGCAGCAGCCTGTGCTGCTGTCTCAGGCAGCCACTCTCAGGCTGAGCGCAGCCTGGCTCCCTCCTTGGGCTGCAGCTGGAGAAGCTAAAGGGGGCTCCCGCCCACGAAGTGTCCTGCGACCAGCGAAAGCCTCTGCAGCCTATCTCCAGCCCCTCCTGCTGTTTCTGACCACATTCCCCTCCTGCCTCACTCAACTCGGCTATGGCTTTCACTAAGGGATCCTTTCCAAGGTGATGCCATAGTAACCAGCACAATACCTGTCCCTTGGCCGCTGGGCTTATTAATGGGCTCTCAGCCAGAGCAAGCACCCAGGGCGAAGTGTGTTAAACACCCACAAGTCCTCTGCTTTTCTGAGGTCTGGCCCCCAAGACAGGCTCTCAGCCACTGCATTAGGGCCTTTTATGCCTCTCTTGGGAGAGTTGAAGCAGTTTTTGCATCAGACACCAGTACGGATGTGGTCCTTGGAGGAACATTTGCACTTGTGGAGGCTAAACGCAAAACCCAAGCTATTTGCCTCTAGGAGGACATTTGTCTGATCAACAGAGCAGGCTCACTCATGGACCATTGGGACCATCGAACTGAAGGTAACTGAGCCGGTCCCAGCACCTGCCTAGTGCTCCTCCCTGGGCTTCATTGTCTTCAGAATAAACTTAAATTCTTTATCATGGCACAGAAGACACTCTGTGTGGCTCCAGCCTTGCTTCTTGTCATTCTGCTCTTTCTATCAGTGCTCTTCACTGAATTCTGCAATCTCCCTATCACTTCTGGGGTTTACTCAAGCTGTGCCTTCTGCCTGGGTAACTCTCCTCACTCTTCATCTGGGAAATGTCAACGTATTCTCATCTCACAGAGACATCACTTCCTCTAGAAGCCCTCACACAAGGTTAGGTGTTCCTCCTCTGTGCCCCTGAATCCACTGTCCTCCAAGCCAACAGAATTGGCAGGAAGCAGTGAAAAATCCTTGTTGGACTGGAGTAGAAACAGCACATGTTGCTCCCACATTGATGGCGGCAGGATGACCCCTCCACGAATGCTGCTGCCATGAGAAACAGCCTGCATCTGTGAGGCTCCAGAGGTCCAGTCTCCCAACTTGCAGCGGACTGACCGACCCTGTGCTTTAGACTCTCAGACGCCCCTGGAGTCATTTCCACAAGATCAGTCCCTGCCTTCTTCAGCCTCAGTCCAAATCCTTCTCCAGGATTTGAATTAAGTTGATCTAAATAAGCTGGATCCTTGGCAGGTTAAATACTACCAACAATAATAATAATTATTATTATAATGGCTAATATTTATTGCTGTCTTTATGGTGCAAACTTTGTGTTAAGCATTGTTTACATATTATCACAATCTTTCCAACACTACTTTGTGGATAAGCTAATTATTTTTTTCCCCAACTTCACTGACAGGAAACTGAGGCAAAGAGAGGTTTAGATTTGCTAGGCTTCATATCCAAACAGCCTGACTTCATGCAGTCCTGGTCTCATGCTCGCTCTCTCCTCCCTCTTTCTTTCTCCTCCTCCATCCTTTCATCCCCCTCCAACCCATACTACCTCCTCCGAATTTACTGAGATATATTTTGCATATCATATACCTTACCCATTTCAAGTGGACAATCAATGATTTCTAGTAAATTTATCACGTTGTGCAAGGATCACCATAAAGCACAAAGCAGATAGAACATTCTTATCATCCCAATGAGAAACCTCATATCCATTATTAATCCTTGCCTCCCATCCCTCACACCGCACCAGGCAACCATCAATCTTTCCGTCTCTGTAAATTTTCCTTTAACAGACAGTTTCTATAAGTGGAATCAACACATATACCACACAGTATATTGTCTCTTGTGTCTGACATCTTCCATTTAATATGATGATTTTCAGATTTGTCCATGTTACAACTCGTATCATTATTTTGTTCTTCCTTCACTGTTTTCAGTGAAATAGTTTATTGTATGGACATATCACATTATATCTATTCATTGACCAGTTGATGGACGTTTAGTTGCTTCTAATCTCTGGCTATTATGAATAAAATTGTTGAGGGCATCTGTGTGCAAATCTTTCTTTGGACAAATCTTTTCATTTCTCTTGGGAAATACCTAGGATTGAAATTGGTGGATTGCATGGTAAGCGTGTTTTTAAGAAACTGCAAAATTACTTTCCAAAGTGAAAGCACTATTTTAAATTTCCAGTAGCATGTATGAGGGGCCCATTTCTGACATCGTCACCGATATTGTCTTTTTTAGACTTTCAAGTGGGTATGAAGTGGCATATCATTGTGGTTTTAATTTGCATTTCCCTGATGACTAATGACATTGATCTACTTGTCATGTGCTCATTAGTCCTGTGTATACATTTTAGGTAAATTTTCTATTTAAATATTTTGTCCATTTTTAAAATGAATTTTTTCCTTGTTAGTGAGGTGTATGATTATACAGTGGAAATGAGGAATAGATTTAAGGGCCTAGATCTGAAAGATAGAGTGCCTGATGAACTATGGAATGAGGTTCATGACTTTGTTCAGGAGACAGGGATCAAGACCATCCCCATGGAAAAGAAATGTAAAAAAGCAAAATGGCTGCCTGGGGAGGCCTTACAAATAGCTGTGAAAAGAAAAGAGGTGAAAAGCAAAGGAGAAAAGGAAAGATATAAGCATCTGAATGCAGAGTTCCAAAGAATAGCAAGAAGAGATAAGAAAGCCTTCTTCAGTGATCAATGCAAAGAAATAGAGGAAAACAACAGAATGGGAAAGACTAGAGATCTCTTCAAGAGAATTGGAGATACCAAGGGAACATTTCATGCAAAGATGGGCTCGATAAAGGATAGAAATGGTATGGACCTAACAGAAGCAGAAGATATTAAGAAGAGGTGGCAAGAATACACAGAAGAACTGTACAGAAAAGATCTTCACGACCCAGATAATCATGAGGATGTGATCACTAATCTAGAGCCAGACATCTTGGAATGTGAAGTCAAGTGGGCCTTAGAAAGCATCACTAAGAACAAAGCTAGTGGAGGTGATGGAATTCCAGTTGAGCTGTTTCAAATCCTGGAAGATGATGCTGTGAAAGTGCTGCACTCAATATGCCAGCAAATTTGGAAAACTCAGCAGTGGCCACAGGACTGGAAAAGGTCAGTTTTCATTCCAATTCCAAAGAAAGGCAATGCCAAAGAATGCTCAAACTACCGCACAATTGCACTCATCTCACACGCTAGTAAAGTAATGCTCAAAATTCTCCAAGCCAGGCTTCAGCAATATGTGAACCGTGAACTCCCTGATGTTCAAGCTGGTTTTAGAACAGGCAGAGGAACCAGAGATCAAATTGCCAACATCCGCTGGATCATGGAAAAAGCAAGAGAGTTCCAGAAAAACATCTATTTCTGCTTTATTGACTATGCCAAAGCCTTTGACTGTGTGGATCACAATAAACTGTGGAAAATTCTGAAAGAGATGGGAATACCAGACCACCTAACCTGCCTCTTGAGAAATCTGTATGCAGGTCAGGAAGCAACAGTTAGAACTGGACATGGAACAACAGACTGGTTCCAAATAGGAAAAGGAGTACGTCAAGGCTGTATATTGTCACCCTGCTTATTTAACTTATATGCAGAGTACATCATGAGAAACGCTGGACTGGAAGAAGCACAAGCTGGAATCAAGATTGCCGGGAGAAATATCAATAACCTCAGATATGCAGATGACACCACCCTTATGGCAGAAAGTGAGGAGGAGCTAAAAAGCCTCTTGATGAAAGTGAAGGTGGAGAGCGAAAAAGTTGGCTTAAAGCTCAACATTCAGAAAATGAAGATCATGGCATCCGGTCCCATCACTTCATGGGAAATAGATGGGGAAACAGTGTCAGACTTTTATTTTGGGGGGCTCCAAAATCACTGCAGATGGTGACTGCAGCCATGAAATTAAAAGACGCTTACTCCTTGGAAGAAAAGTTATGACCAACCTAGATAGTATATTCAAAAGCAGAGACATTACTTTGCCGACTAAGGTCCATCTAGTCAAGGCTATGGTTTTTCCAGTGGTCATGTGTGGATGTGAGAGTTGGACTGTGAAGAAGGCTGAGCCCCGAAGAATTGATGCTTTTGAACTGTGGTGTTGGAGAAGACTCTTGAGAGTCCCTTGGACTGCAAGAAGATCCAACCAGTCCATCCTAAAGGAGATCAGTCCTGGGTGTTCATTGGAAGGACTGATGCTGAAGCTGAAACTCCAATACTCTGGCCACCTCATGCGAAGAGTTCACTCATTGGAAAAGACCCTTATGCTGGCAGTGATTGAGGGCAGGAGGAGAAGGGGACGACCGAGGATGAGATGGCTGGATGGCATCACAGACTCAATGGACGTGAGTCTGAGTGAACTCCGAGAGATGGTGATGAACAGGGAGGCCTGGCGTGCTGCAGTTCATGGGATCGCGGAGAGTCGGACACGACTGAGCGACTGAACTGAACTGATGAATATATATTCTCAACAGAAATTCTTCATCAGATAATATGATTTGGAAATGTTTTCTCCCAGTCTACTGCTTGTCTTTTCATTTTCTTCATGCTGTACTTAAAAGTGCAAACTTTCTTTGTTCACTCATTCATAGACTGTGCCTTTTTCATACACCTAAGAAAGAAATCTTTGCCTAACTTGAGGTCTTAAAGATTTTCTATCTTTTTTTTCCCTAAAAGTTTGCTTGTTTAGCTCTTACATTTAAGTCTATGATGCATTTTGAAGTCACTGTTACATATGGTATAAGGTAAACATCTATGTCCAACTCTTCCCGTGTAGATCTCCAGTTGTTAGTAGGCTATTCTTTGTCTAATGAATTGCCTTAGCACCCCTGTCAAAAATCAGTGAAGCATAAACATTAAAAAACAATTATTTTTGGACTCAGTTCTCTTCTTTTGATCTCTGTGTCTATCCTTCTAACAATTTATACTCTGTTGACTGTAGTTTTATAGAGTAGGTTTTGAAGTCAGGAAATGAAAGCCTTCCAACTTTGTTCTTTAATTAAAATTGTTTTGGCTATTCTGTCTTTCATAATTCCATACGAATTTTAGAATCAACTTATCAGTTTCTGTAAAAAAATCCTGTCCGGCCTTGTGCTCTTAAAAGGATAGATATTTTTAGGCCACCACCTTTGCCACCCACAACCCGTCAAAGCTGAGAATGCTAAGACTCCAGGAAATCTCATCTAATCACTCCACCAATATGTCTTCACTGTGTTTCCAGAAAGCTCACTCATTCATCAAAAGCAAATACAATCTACCTAAAACATGATAAACACTCTCTTGCTACAGAAGTCATTCCCTGCTGAAGCTTTTAACCTTTTTGTCAATCCCCAGATACCCTCAGTTACTGATCTGTTAGAGCACATAATGGAAGCACCAATAGGCAAAGACCACATGAATCTCTCTTAAGGGTCAATGACTATTAAGAGCACTAACCATCCCTGCAGAATGTATTGCTCATGAAATGCGTCTGAACCTGCAAAGGATTTTTGGTGGTGATTTGATGATTGGTGATAATAATAACTAACACTTATGGAGCACCCTCTAGGGGCCAGACTCTACACATTTAACTCACTTAATCCCCAGAATCCCCAGGTTTGATTCCCTGGTGGCTCAGAGATCAAAGCATCTGCCTGCAATGCAGGAGACCTGGGTTTGATCCCTGGGTCGGAAAGATCCCCTGGAGAAGGAAATGGCAACCCACTCCAGTATTCTTGCCTGGAGAATCCCATGGACGCAAGAGCCTGGTGGGCTACAGTCCATGGGGTCCCAAAGAGTCAGACACAACTGAGTAACTTCACTCACTCAGTCCCCAGAATGACTCTCTAAGGTGAGTACTTTTATTATACCAGCTACAGATGAGGAAATGGGCACAGAAATTTTAAGTCAACTAAAGTTCACACAAACTCAGCAGTGGCCACAGGACTGGAAAAGGTCAGTTTTCATTCCAATCCCAAAGAAAGGCAATGCCAAAGAATGCTCAAACTGCTGCACAATTGCACTCATCTCACACGCTAGTAAAGTCATGCTCATAATTCTTCAAGCTAGGCTTCAGCAATACGTGAACCGTGAACTTCCAGATGTTCAAACTGGTTTTAGAAAAGGCAGAGGAACCAGAGATCAAATTGCCAACATCCGCTGGATCGTCAAAAAAGCAAGAGAGTTCCAGAAAAACATCTATTTCTGCTTTATTGACTATGCCAAAGCCTTTGACTTTGTGGATCACAATCAACTGTTGAAAATTCTGAAAGAGATGGGAATACCAGACCACCTGACCTGCCTCTTGAGAAACTTGTATGCAACTCAGGAAGAAAGAGTTAGAACTGGACATGGAACTACAAACTGGTTCCAAATAGGAAAAGGAGTATGTCAAGGCTGTATATTGTCACCCTGCTTATTTAACTTATATGCAGAGTACATCATGAAAAATGCTGGGCTGGAAGAAGCACAAGCTGGAATCAAGATTGCCAGGAGAAATATCAATAACCTCAGATNAACTCAGGAAGAAAGAGTTAGAATTGGACATGGAACTACAAACTGGTTCCAAATAGGAAAAGGAGTATGTCAAGGCTGTATATTGTCACCCTGCTTATTTAACTTATATGCAGAGTACATCATGAAAAATGCTGGGCTGGAAGAAGCACAAGCTGGAATCAAGATTGCCAGGAGAAATATCAATAACCTCAGATATGCTGATGACACCACCCTTATGGCAGAAAGTGAAGAGGAACTCAAAAGCCTCTTGATGAAAGTGAAAGAGGAGAGTGAAAAAGTTGGCTTAAAGCTCAACATTCAGAAAACAAAGATCATGGCATCCGGTCCCATCACTTCATGGGAAATAGATGGGGAAACAGTGGAAACAGTGTCAGATTTTATTTTTCTGGGCTCCAAATTCACTGCAGATGGTGACAGCACCCATGAAATTAAAAGACACTTACTCCTTGGAAGGAAAGTTATGGCCAACCTAGACAGCATATTCAAAAGCAGAGACATTACTTTGCCAACGAAGGTCCGTCTAGTCAAGGCTATGGTTTTTCCAGTGGTCATGTATGGATGTGAGTTGGACTGTGGAAAAAGCCGAGCACTGAAGAATTGATGCTTTTGAACTGTGGTATTGGAGAAGACTCTTGAGAGTCCCTTGGACTGCAAGATCCAACCAGTCCATCCTAAAGGAGATCAGTCCTGGGTGTTCATTGGAAGGACTGATGCTGAAGCTGAAACTCCAATACTCTGGCCACCTCATGTGAAGAGTTCACTCACTGGAAAAGACCCTTATGCTGGGAGGCATCGGGGGCAGGAGGAGAAGGGGACGACAGAGGACGAGATTGCTGGATGGCATCATCGACTCAATGGACAGGCGTTTGGGTAAACTCCGGGAGTTGGTGACGGACAGGGTGTCCTGGTGTGCTGCAATTCATGGGGCTCACAAAGAGTCGGACACGATGGAGTGAATGAACTGAACTGAAGTTCACACAGTTAGGAAACCAGGCAGAGGTCAGCTGTGGACACACCTGTGCCAGCATTAGAGCCTGTACTCTACACTAGTACTACACTAGTACTCTGTGCTCGTGTTGATAATAACGTCTACATTAGATCTGTTGATAACAGAGACAAGAAAATATAAAGCCAGACTTTGCAGAACTGAGGCTCATTGTATGCATTTGTTCCCTCCCTAGAGGGCCTAGTATGTGATAGGCCTTTTGAGACACTGGTGGTGTAGGTTGAACTGTGATATTTCCCTTAAAGAAACAATCCAGAAAGTGAATAAGTCAATATGGTATAATGAGTGATGCATCTGGCAATGAAGGCAGAGGTAAGGACACCTAAATTAGCTTGCTAAGGAATGGAAGAAGGTTTCCTAGAAAAGGGGATGATAGTATACGCTTTCAGGGATGAAAGAGTGAGGCAAATGAAAGAAAACAAAATGGGAGAGAAGACTTGCATGAAACAGCATGGTGCCTGGGGGAAAGTTACATAGTTTCAGAGTCAGGTGAGTGTACCATGTGGTTGAAAACAAGGTTGGAACAGTGATCGTGAGCTTTATATAATTTACAGAAGAACATTAAAACATGTGCTCCCCATCTCAAAATATCAAATAAAACAAAGATAGAGGAAATGATGTGTAGAGCAGAAACCCAAAGGCCATGAAATTAGAGCTTTGGTCTATGCTGGGAATATGTAGACTGAATATGCATTAGGAAAAAAATCCAGCTGTTGACAAGCGCTTGATGACTTCCTGTCATTCTGTACAGAAACAGCCTCTTCCCTTTGAGAAAATAAGATTGACTAGATTTTGGGAGAATGGCATTGAAACATGTATATTATCATATGTGAAACGAATTGCCAGTCCAGGTTCGATGCATGAGACAGGGTACTCAGGGCTGGTGCACTGGGATGACCCAGAGGGACAGGATGGGGAGGGAGGTGGGAGGGGGGTTCAGGATGGGGAACACTTGTACACCTGTGGCAGATTCATGTCAATGTATGGCAAAACCAATACAATATTGTAAAGTAATTAGCCTCCAATTAAAATAAATAAATGTATATTAAAGTAAATAAATAAAACTCAAATCCTGAAATGCTAATACTGCCTGTATCTAACACCATGAGGGCAAGCTTGACCGTTCAGTTTTATTTTAGGTAGGACTCTAATCTCCCAACAGCGAAAAAAGTGGGTCTTATAAGTTGGTTGTTAGTGAAGTCATTCCATTCCAATCTACCTAGACCTCCCTCTCCCTAAAAAGTGAACAAATTACAAACAACTTGAAAATAATAAGAAAACAATTTCATCAAATCAGATCAAAGTGTTAGGTGGAAAATTTTAACCCAGCTCAGAGCTAATGGCCAAATTATTCACCTTTTAGAATAAGAAATTTTATAAAGAAACAGAGGTAATGAAGAAAATTAATCTTCATGAGGTTCCTTCTCTCCTGAATTCTATGGCAGCTTTTTCAGGCCTCATTCTACACCGAGTTCCACACTGCTCTCCTCTGCTCCATATAACATACTGATACCAACATAAAACTTTCTGTTAAACAACACTTCTCCCATCCTTTAAAAGTTTGTATATTGTTGATAACTACCATTAGTCCTAATCTGAATGTATATAAAGCTTGATTTTTTTCACTGCACTCTATTTTTTACATTCGTTTATTAACAGTCTGTTTTACAAAGCACTTTCTAGTATCTTATTTGATTCTCCCAACCACCTATATAACAAGCAGATAGAGAAACCAATGCAGTTTTGCCCAAGGTAGCCTGGCAAGTAGAATGTGGAGACTGGGGAGCAGGTCCTTAAATCCATCTCCTGAGCTTGTCAGTACAATACACGGTACACTGTGATCCTATAAATCCCCTGTGGGTACTAAAGACTGTAACATAACAACTCAGGAAAGATGCGTTCAGAATCCTTGTGCCTTTAAGAAGTCATTGAGTATCTAACACCATGAGGGCAAGCTTGACCGTTCAGTTTTATTTTAGGTAGGACTCTAATCTCCCAACAGCGAAAAAAGTGGGTCTTATAAGTTGGTTGTTAGTGAAGTCATTCCATTCCAATCTACCTAGACCTCCCTCTCCCTAAAAAGTGAACAAATTACAAACAACTTGAAAATAATAAGAAAACAATTTCATCAAATCAGATCAAAGTGTTAGGTGGAAAATTTTAACCCAGCTCAGAGCTAATGGCCAAATTATTCACCTTTTAGAATAAGAAATTTTATAAAGAAACAGAGGTAATGAAGAAAATTAATCTTCATGAGGTTCCTTCTCTCCTGAATTCTATGGCAGCTTTTTCAGGCCTCATTCTACACCGAGTTCCACACTGCTCTCCTCTGCTCCATATAACATACTGATACCAACATAAAACTTTCTGTTAAACAACACTTCTCCCATCCTTTAAAAGTTTGTATATTGTTGATAACTACCATTAGTCCTAATCTGAATGTATATAAAGCTTGATTTTTTTCACTGCACTCTATTTTTTACATTCGTTTATTAACAGTCTGTTTTACAAAGCACTTTCTAGTATCTTATTTGATTCTCCCAACCACCTATATAACAAGCAGATAGAGAAACCAATGCAGTTTTGCCCAAGGTAGCCTGGCAAGTAGAATGTGGAGACTGGGGAGCAGGTCCTTAAATCCATCTCCTGAGCTTGTCAGTACAATACACGGTACACTGTGATCCTATAAATCCCCTGTGGGTACTAAAGACTGTAACATAACAACTCAGGAAAGATGCGTTCAGAATCCTTGTGCCTTTAAGAAGTCATTGTGCACAGGATTCCGCATCTGTGGACACAGAGGGCTGGTAAGGGACTTCAGTGTCCAAGATTTGGGCATCCTGCAGGGGGTAAGTAAGGGTAGGGGGCTGGAGCCCCTCCCCCACACGGGTATAAAGGGGCTACTGTATAGGTAAGCTTGTGACAGCAAGAGCAAAAATTTCAGAAAAAATCTGAGGTTACATATTGTTTGCTTTCCCTAAAAGTTCCATCAAAAAATAGGGCAAACCAACAGTAAAATAAAGAGAAATTAATATAAAACACTGATGTACCAGCCCCTGGATTAAGACCGCCACCAGCCACCCAAGTCTGATAAGAGTCCCTTTCTAAGGGGGAGACTTTTCTTGAGTCACTCAGTCCTGTCCGACTCTGCAACGTCATGGACTGCAGCACACCAGGCTTCCCTGCCCTTCACTATTTCCTGGAGTTTGCTCAAACTCATGTCCATTGGGAACAATTATCTCATTCTGCAGTCAATGCTTCCTCATTTCAAGTCATTGTTGACTTGAATTTCCTGATCTCATTTCATTCTCACAACGGAGAATGAAAAATTAGAAATGACAGAGTAGAGTGACCAAACAGTGATTATCTCCATGTAACAACAGACTGGTTCCAAATAGGAAAAGGAGTACATCAAGGCTGTATATTGTCACCCTGCTTATTTAACTTCTATGCAGAGTACATCATGAGAAACATTGGGCTGGAGGAAGCACAAGCTGGAATCAAGATTGCCGGGAGAAATATCAATAACCTCAGATATGCAGATGACACCACCCTTATGGCAGAAAGTGAAGAGGAACTCAAAAGCCTCTTGATGAAAGTGAAAGAGGAGAGTGAAAAAGTTGGCTTAAAGCTCAACATTCAGAAAACGAAGATCATGGCATCCGGTCCCATCATTTCACGGCAATAGATGGGAAAACAGTGGAAACAGTGGCTGACAAAATCACTGCAGCTGGTGATTGCAGCCATGAAATTAAAAGATGCTTACTCCTTGGAAGGAAAGTTATGGCCAACTTAGACAGCATATTCAAAAGCAGAGACATTACTTTGCCAACAAAGGTCCATCTAATCAAGGCTATGGTTTTTCCGGTGGTCATGTATGGATGTGAGAGTTGGACTATAAAGAAAGCTGAGCACAGAAGAATTGATTCTTTTGAACTGTGGTGTTGGAGAAGACTCTTGAGAGTCCCTTGGACTGCAAGGAGATCCAACCAGTCCATTGTAAAGGAGATCAGTCCTGGGTGTTCATTGGAAGGACTGATGCTGAAGCTGAAACTCCAATACTTTGGCCACCTGATGTGAAGAACTGACTCACTGGAAAAGACTCTGATGCTGGGAAAGATTGAGGGCAGGAGGAGAAGGGCACGACAGAGGATGAGATGGTTGGATGGCATCACCGACTCAATGGACATGGGTTTGGGTGGACTCCAAGAATTGGTGATGGACAGGGAGGCCTGGCGGCTGCGGTTCATGGGGTTGCAAAGAGTGGGACAGGACTGAGCTGAAACTGAAACCTATCAGGAAACAGGTGCAAACTCAAGAAGTTACATAGTCACATAGTTTTTGGTTACAAAGTTTTTTTTGGTGGAGTCAGGATTGAAACCAGTTGATTACAAATGCATTCCTTTTATTATACAGCACTGTTTCCAGTCCACAGTAAAGCACTGTTAGTCTCATTACATTTCAGTCCACTGTGAGCTGGGTTGCTGCTAAGTCATTTCAGTCGTGTCCGACTCTGTGTGACCCCATAGCCGGCAGCCCACCAGGCTCTCCCATCCCTGGGATTCTCCAGGCAAGAACACTGGAGTGGGTTGCCATTTCCTTCTCCAATGAATGAAAGTGAAAAGGGAAAGTGAAGTCGCTCAGTCGTGTCTGACCCTCAGCGACCCCATGGACTGCAGCCTTCCAGGCTCCTCCGTCCATGGGATTTTCCAGGCAAGAGTGCTGGAGTCGGGTGCCACTGGAATTCAATTTATTTGTCTCTATATTCCTAGTAGGAACATAATTTTATGCTGTTATTAAATAAAAGTCTCTAAAGTTCTTTGCAAACATAAGCCTGCATACACGGAATAGAAACATATAAAGTTCTATTTTCAGTTCATCAATGTAACTGCTTAAATATTTTCCCCCAATTATTGAAAATTTAAAATTTTCCCAATTAATGGCAAGAATTTCCCAAATTTTTCCTATTAATGAAATCTTTAAAATCAAATAATCAAAATACAGAAATACAGGATGTCTTTACACAGCATGAAATGATTTGAGTATTTTGCATTTTTCATAAAAGAATTTATATAAATTTCTTTTATTTATGAAATACTTTAACTTCATTATTCACTGTTCCTTTGAGTTTATATCTACCTAGAGAAATAGGTTGGGCAGACCATTCTACTTTACTGTTGAAAACAACAGGCATGGAGAAGGCAAGTGATGTATTCAGTTCTTTAGTAGTTTGGGGCAGAATTGAAGATGAACTCATACCCATCTACTCATCTGCTGGCTGTCATTAGCTGCCTTTAACAAATTATTAACCCTTGTATGTTGGAGAATTCCATTCCCATAGCCCCCGGCACAAGACACTCAGCAATTTTTGAGTCTGTTCCCTTGCTATAGGCCCTGCTCTCTTCGAGGGGATCTTCCCGACCCAGGGATATAAGCTGTGTCTTTGGGCTTCCCTGTGGCTCATCTGGTAAAAGAATCCGCCTGCAATGCGGGAGACCCGAGTTTGATCCCTAGATTGGGAAGATCCCCTGGAGAAGGGAATGGCAAACCACTCCAGTATTCTTGCCTGGAGAATTCCATGAACTGTATAGCCCATGGTGTCACAAACAGTTGGACATGACTGAGCAGTTTTCACTTTCTTTCTATAAAGATCATTTATTTTTCTTTAACGTGTTACTTCCTATTATATATTGGTATATATTGGCTCAGACAGTCTGAAATCCCTGCATCCAAGTAACGGGAAATACTGGTTCATTTCATCCAGTATTATTACAGTATGGGAAATATGTTCCAGTTTTGCTTTACATACCATGAAAATTGACTTAGAAAAGATTCAAGGATATCTTAGACGGTGTTCAAGATAGAACATGGAAAATTTGATAATAAATGCATTTGCATAATAATAAAAGTGAAACCTGAAAATGTGAGAGGAAGTCAAGATCAGAGAGGATATTTTGGAGGATTTTTCTCCACCTTAAGTTTTCTTGAAAGCACAAATGAAATCCAGAGTGTCCAGTTAACTTCAAAACACGAAGTAAAGAACAGGATTCATGTATCTAGGGTATTAAGAATCACGAAGGAACAAGCCTACACACCTTCAATAAGTATTTCCTGTGAGGTCCTATCCTCCTCATAGATTCAATTATATAGGCTAGACATCAGTCTGTCCCAGTGAGTGTTCAAATCTATACCTGGAAAATAGCCAATATCATGGACCATTATTTGGAAGACAGTGACATCTTCTGGTGGTTTATAGACTAAATTCAATTATGCCAGACAATCTTTTACCCCAGAAACCATCCAGTTTATTTTTTGGCTGTGCGCCTTATGGGATCTTTGTTCCCTCATCAGGGATTGAACCCGGACCCCTGATGGTGAAAGCACGGAGTTCTAACCACTGGACTACCAGGGAATTCCCCAGTCACTGTTTTAAAGTAGATTTATCTATTCAGGGCTTCCCTGGTAGCTCAGACAGTAAAGCGTCTGCCTACAATGTGGGAGACCTGGGTTCAATCCCTGGGTCGGGACGATCCCCTGGAGAAGGAAATGGCAACCCACTCTTGCCTGGAAAATCCCATGGACCGAGGAGCCTGGTAGGCTACAGTCCATGGGGTCACAAAAGTTGGACACGACTGAGCAACTTCACCTTCCCCTATCTATTCGGTATATCTTTATTAAACTCACAAGTGTGGATTCTTAAATTTCTGAAATGTTCAATGAAGCATAAATATTNCTTGCCTGGAAAATCCCATGGACCGAGGAGCCTGGTAGGCTACAGTCCATGGGGTCACAAAAGTTGGACACGACTGAGCAACTTCACCTTCCCCTATCTATTCGGTATATCTTTATTAAACTCACAAGTGTGGATTCTTAAATTTCTGAAATGTTCAATGAAGCATAAATATTAATTTAGAAAATAACAATATATCTCACTTATTTTACTCTTTGAGTTGGTGTCATCCATGGCTTATTCAGCCAGCTTTAATTCCACTTTTCCTTGTAATTGAGTCATTTGACCAGACCTGCCTTAATTCAAGCAATTCTCATATAACTCAGAATTCAAAAGGGCCTTGGGAGTTACCTGCTATAATCCTCTCCCTCATGTCCAGTTTAATTTGGGAAAATGTAATTCATAAGTAATCATTTGATAGCATCAAAAACAGTTTTTAAGATTGCCCCCAAGATTGAGCTCAGGCCCCATCTCCTCTGAAGAAGCCTTCCTCACTCCCCCAGTCCAGGCTGGCTGTCCCTCTTATATTAAGAGTTGTCACAGAATATATAGGATGTCCCCTACAGTAGCAACCTTCAAGCTGTGAACTTTCAAGGATGCAAAACAGGTGTTCACGTTTGGTGTACATGTCACACGCATGCATCCTCTACAAGTGGGTGTGCTTTTGTGTACTTTATAGTACTGCATAGAGTGCAGTAGTATGACCTTTATTTCAAGACCAGGATGTCCGGAAGCAAGTGTAAAAGCAGTGGTGACATAGCTGGTACTTCTGTACTGTAATTAAAAAAATTTTATGTATTGTGTGAAAATATTATAAACCTATTACAGTACAGCACTACATAGTTAATCGTTAGCTGGATACCTAGCCTTGGACTATGAACAAACTGGACTTGGCAAATGTGCTTTTGGAATGGGACTTGTTTGTATGTAGGGGACTTACTGTGTACCACACTGTCCTGTAACTGTCAACTTACTCAGCTACCTTTACAATCACAGTGCAAAATTCTTAATGACAAGGCCTATATCTCATTATGGGTTTCCCTGGTGGCTCAGTGGTCAAGAATCCATCCGCCCGCCAATGCAGGAGACAGAGGTTCGATCCTTCAGTCGGGAAGACCCCTGGAGGAGGAAATGGCAACCCAGACCAGTATTCCTGCCTGGGAAATCCCATGGATGGAGAGGCCTGGTGGGCTACAGTTCATGTGGGCTACAGTTCATGCAAGAGTCGGAAGCGACTTAGCGACCAAACAACACCTCATTACTACTTGTGTCCGCAGAATTTCACAGCCTATAACCTATTTTTGGTTTATATTCTGAAGAATAAATATAGTCAAATAATGCTTGGTGAGGTATCTGTTGTTCATCATTTTAGAGGCTTATGTACATCATAAACAATGTGGGGGTATCTACTGAACACTTACAGTATGTCAGGGGCCTTGTCGGATGCTTCATACACATTGACTTCATTTAATCCTAAGAAACCTGTAAGACTTGATCCTCATTTTATAGCTGAGAAAACTTATCCCAGTCAGTTAGTGAAAGAGACAAGATTTATTCACTCCACATCTTTATTTACACTCTGCCTTGTTTCAAAATGAGAATTTCCAAGAACATAATACAAAACTTCTTTTTTAAAATAGAATTCAGAGCAAAGGAGCAGTAAGAATTAAAAAAATCAGATAAAGCCAGAAGGTAAGTACTGAACAATGCATACCATTAATGTCCTATGGACTTGCTACAGGTGGACTGCAAATTTGGCTTAACTTCACATCTGTTAATAAGTGACTTGTCCGTTAGTTAGAGACTTTAAAAGATAGTTGCTTAGAAGCACATTTACTCCTAACTGAAACCTCAAGTTTCTCCTGTGGATTCTCAAAGCTATTGTATGTCAGAGTGATCCAGTGTCATCCTTGGCAAAGCTTCACAATACAGTCTAAATGGAAATTGATGTGTGGCTAATATAAGGCAAGTTGGGGACAAAGGTCTCCACAGTGAGTTTAATTTCATTTGGAATTTCTAAGGAAATGGATGGGTTATTCGGCGTTTAGCCTCCTCCGTAAAGCTTTCTCAAGAATGAGATTGTCAATGTTGGGCAATAAAGCTATCTGACAAGTATCTGGGTGGAGATAACATTGCTGACTAAGTGCAGGTCCACATGAACAGGGCTTCTCAGGTGGCTCAGTGGTCAAAGAATCCACCTGCTAATGCAGCAGACACAAGAGATTCGGGGTTGATCCCTGGGTCGGGACTATCTCCTAGAGGAAGAAATGGCAACCCACTCCAGTTATGTCTGCCTGGGAAATCCCTTGGACAGAGAAGCCCGACAGGCTACAGTTCATGGGTTCACAGGGTCGAACACAACTTGGCGACTGAGCTCACACACACACACACACACCATATGATCAGTAGAGCTGGAGATAGAAATACCAACTCCTTCTGACACTGGAGCAGTTTAATGAGGATCCCACTTCAGTGAGAGGCCTTTCCATCTCTTCTCAAAAGTAATCTTAAGAGCACCCAGTTAGAGACAAGATTTTCTCAAAAACTGTTTTGGATCTGTTCCAACTGAACAACTATGTAAAGAATCACATTCTGCCTGCACAGAGTATGAATACTGTAATTTTAGCCTGGAATTAAAAAAATATATATATGCCCCGACCGAGTCCCAACTTTTATCTGGCTCCAAAGTACTCCTAATGTGCCCATGGACATGGCCCATATTTGACTTTGGTATGATCACTGCATTTAGAAAGACTGGCAGGAACCTAGAAGGGGCCTGTATGAATGCTGATTCCTACATTCAAACTTGGGACATTAGACTCTCAATCTCATTTACTTTTATATGAAAGCCAAACACAGGTTTTCGTCACAACTGAGGCCACCACAAAGAGTGTATGTCTAAAAAACAGGAGGGAAAAAAAAGGTGGAACTGTATCAAATAGGTATAGAGTAGGTAAATCATATTTCCACTCAAGGCACATTTCAGAAGCATGTTCAGAAAGTTTTAATATAGGCTATGTATATACAATTCTCTATAGCTTTGTTAGCACCAGTACATATCCTGTGGCCCCATTTTCAAATGGCTTAACAGATTGAGGGGTCTTAACAGATTGAGGGGTCTTATCAGTGAAGGTGATGATAGGAGACAAAAGCAGACATTTAAGCAGGGAAATTTTAATGAAATCATTGTTAATTAGTAGAAAGTGGCTATTTTAAGAGTTTAAAAAAAAGAACTCTTAAGGAGTTCAAAAGTAGAAATGGCACAAAAAGGAACTACCTCCAGGCTGGGAAAAAGAAAAAAGAGAATTAAGGAACTAAAGACTACGAAAGGCTTTCCTCCCCACTCCGACCACTCAAGCTGAGCACTCAAGCTGAGCGTAGGACTTCTTCAGTGAAGGCGTGGCTTCCACAGGAACATTCAGCAACCACCCCCGCCCCGACCTCCAGTAGTTAAGAAATTGTCAGAGGGCCAGAGTGGGAGACAGTTGCTTGAGGGAGGGGCTGAAAGCAGCCCAGTGGAGCTCCTCCAAAGTGGGACATGTGACTAAGGCACAGCTGGGGCTCTTCTGCTGGGGTTGCTGGGTTCCCGTGGTGACTACAAATGGAGAACCGGAATCCAGAAGGGACTTCATGCTGCTATTGCTTTGCAGCACCACTTTAGGACAGGACCCTCATCAACAAAGCCTAACATACTGCCAAGTTGGCAAAGGGAGACATGTTTATAGGGTCCAGTATCACAAAGCAGGGTAGAGAAGGATGGATTTGGAGCTGGGAGTTGATATCAACAGTAAGGTAATAATTGTTATAATTCACTCTTTTGTCTCCTTACCTTCCATATACTAACACAGGAGCTACTAGTCACACGTGGTTACTAAGTACTCAAAATGTGACTAACCTGAATTGAGACGTCCTAAGTGTAAAATATACCCTGCCTCTCAAGACGAGGTACAAAAAAAGAATATATCATTTAATTTTCTATCGATTAAAATATTAAATTTTCTATCAATTCATGTTGAAAAGGTATTTTGGCTCTATTAAGTTAAACAAAATATATTACAATTAACTTCATCTTATTGTTACTTTTTAATGTGGTTACTAGGAAATTTTAAATTACTTATGTGTTCTGCATTCCACATAGTTAAATCCTCTCTGTGAGGCTGGAGCAGCTTGGCTGCTTTGGATAAAGCTTTCTATCAATAATACCTGTGTGTGTGCTGTGCTCAGCTGTTTCCAACTCTTTGTGACCCCATGGACTATAGCCTGCCAGGCTCCTCTGTCCATGGGAGTATCCTAGCAAGAATACTGGAATGGGTTGCCATTTCCTCCACCATCAATAATATCTAACAAGCTCTAGTATGGTAAAATGGCTTTTTCCACCATACTGCTTCCTCCTCAACCAAAATTGTATGCTTTAATTCTATTATTAATACATGTCTGGGTACTGCAAGCACTGCTGACCTGGCTCCCCCAACTATTCTCATCACAATTCAGAGAAAAAGCCCAAAGGCTGATTTTGAGCATTTCTATTCTATCACCTCCATCTTCCACTGCAACACCAATTTTTCCAACATAAACATATTTATGGTACCAAGTAAGTCCTGAACACATAACACTCACCATATTTAACCATGTTGACAAAAGCAACTCCAGAATTCATATAATAAAGGATATAAAGGATGCCACTATGATAAAAAGCACTGGACTGCAGAATAGCGAAAAAAAGAAAATCTAGCTTCTATTTCTGGCCCTAACCTTCTTGGGTTAGGCCATGTAAATCTCTGATCCTCTGCTCCTACACCTGCTTGGAGAAAGAGAGCAATGAATTATTTCATTTTTACCCAAACAACATAATCAAATCCTTTTAGGGATTATAACCAGATTTTTAAAAATTAATAGGACAGAATAATAATAATATACTATATGTGTTAAAGGTTTTATGAAACTTTTGTTTCAGATATAAATCTCATATACTGGTTTGTAATGTAAGATATATTTTTTATTGTCACAGTAATAGTTTGAGAGCCAGCCACATTATCTCTTAAAATCCTATATTGTTTGAATTCATATAATTTGTTCTGTTCTAAAATTATTTCAAGACCAGTGAATAACAAAGCATGAAATTACAACTTAATATAGAAAGTTTTATAAAAGCTGAAATTTATTTGGTGCATACTCTGTGCTTGCTATCAGGTACTTTCACATATACCTTTTCCTTTAATATGTAAAAGCAACCATGTGAGGTATTTTACAGGTTGAAAAAATAGCAAGAACCTATGTCCTTAACTTATTCACATGAAAGGTTTTATGTGTCCCCAAATAAAAATAAAATTAAACAAACAAACCCCAACCAAGTACATAGTCTATTTCCATTTCCTTTTATGCATCCTCCAAATACACCACACACTTTAGCATTAGGGGAATAAAGAACCAATTCAAATAAAGGGAATCTTTCTTGTAATTTTTGGAGACAGGTGCTTTTTAACTACCAATTTTCTACTCTATGCACAAGGGACTTAAATGCTGTTGATATCTGAAATAATTTTAAGGTAATTCAATACTTTGAAAATTTTGTTCACATAGAAATACAAGCCTAAAAACAGCACTATTTTTAGAGGCAATTTCACAACAGAAAAAGGCAATGGTCACAGTTCAAGTGATAGAAATGACTTAAACAAAATACCTTCAAGAAAGGAGGAAAAATGTATAGAAAATTTTCTAAAAATATAGCACCATTACCTCAATGAATGAACAGATTTCAAGATGTGGAAATTACCTAACAATCACAAATATTTCTCAAATAATCTGTTTTTATATTTAGACTTTCAAATTATATAGTTATAGTAAATTTTCTTATTAGGAGTTCAACACCAACATAATGTTATTTTACAAAATAAAAAGCAACTTCCTAAAGAACAGTGACTACTGAATTGTTACTAAGAAAAATTCTTCAACATTATGCAATTTTATTCCTTAAGTAAACTTTTCTCAAGATAGATACTATGTTACAAATAAGACACAGTCTGGCATGAATGCATTTGCCAAAAACATTTGATCTCCCTAAAATTTTCTTATTAGGAGTTCAACACCAACATAATGTTATTTTACAAAATAAAAAGCAACTTCCTAAAGAACAGTGACTACTGAATTGTTACTAAGAAAAATTCTTCAACATTATGCAATTTTATTCCTTAAGTAAACTTTTCTCAAGATAGATACTATGTTACAAATAAGACACAGTCTGGCATGAATGCATTTGCCAAAAACATTTGATCTCCCTAGTGCTTTTCATTCCTTGGTAAGTTTCTTCAGCATTCTTGAGTCTTTTCCTAAAACCATATAAAAAGTACCACTCGAAGAAAAATCAGACATAAAACTGACTTTTTATTTTTTTAAATACCTTCTTACTGAATCCTGCCAGCCATATTATCAAATTATATCTTATAATTAAGTACCATATGTTCAATGTGAGGATATATATTTTTTCAATGACTAAATGTAGTGTCAGCACAGTAAAGTTCATAGGATTTATTTTAAATGATTGCTGGTTTCTGATAATTAAAATCCACAACTCTATGGCAGCAGTTACAATATAATACATTATAGTTCTCTGAAAGATCAGTTTAAAGTTATAATGATGGAATATAACAGAATACAAATGACATCTATGGCATAAGACTCCACAGTTGACTGATCAGCTAATCAAAGAAAAACATCAGAGAAAGGCCTTGAAAAAGAAAGCATGTTTCCTGTTAGAAGAATTTATCCTTTTTTTCCTAAAAATGGCTACTTATGAACATAGAATGTTTGAATGAAAGACCCTAAAATTCTGAGAAAAGAACTAAACTTCAGATGTAGTTAAGTGATGAGGTCAGACTTAACAAGCTGAAAACTGCAGCCAGAAGATGCAAGTGCTCATTTTTAGAGAAGTAAAGTTTATTACATTTGAAACAATACAGCAGAAATCTCAAAAGTTTACTCATTAAATATAGTTTAATTCTTACAAATCTCCTTTTGAAAATGCAATTCATATATGCTGCAACCTCTGAAGTTTCAATTCAAAATGAAGCATGAAGGCAGCAATCAGGAAAAAGCACAGAGATGGCTTTGTCAAATACCTGTACAAATCAGTACATACCTCTTCTGTCTGTGACACAGGAAGAAAAAAAGTGACTCTAAACATATCCAAGTAAATGGAGAAAAATACATTACTACTTGAGGCAGACCATGCTAAAAAATAATTTACAATGATCAGTTTGCATTTATGACAGTTAATAATGCCTTTAGTTTGAACCAATTAAATTAAGGTTAAATTAAATTTTGCAGTAGTTTCTCAGTCTTTTGTACTAAACGTTAGTTCATCCGCGAAGTAATAAGATTGGAAAAGCAAATGACCTGATCCTTTTCATTATGCGTATCATTTTCTCAGTTGTGCTAAATGCAAACAAATCAATACAGCATCAAGATTTTTCACATATTTAAAATGAAGACTAATGACTTGTGAAGGCAGACTGTGTACCATGTAGTATTTAACAGATGAAACTTGCAATTACCATCAACTCAACTTTTAAAATAACACCAAGATATACAAGCCAAAATAAACATTTGACTTAAAAATTCTGCTATTCAAGATACTCAGGTGTCTTTTTTTTTCTCATTGAGATTGATATGGGTTGGGTCTTTTAAAAACCTGAACAGGAGTTGGTAAGAGGAAAAAAATCCTCAATGCTTTAAAAACCTCAACTGTTAGGAGTCCATACAACTACTATGCTGGCATGAAAACAGTTTTTTATTTTTTAATTTTTTCCTATCACAGGACCACTCTCCCATAGAAGTACTTCTTCCAAGCCAGCTATATAAAGATGTAAATCAGCTTACCCATGATTAAAACTGAAGTAATCCTTTAAAAATAGGAGCATGACACCTCACCCAAAAAGATCTTTTAAATCATTGCTAGCTGAACTGCTACTGGTCATAGTGGTTGGTGGCTGTGCAAAGTTCTGTGGATTAAAGAAAGGATTAGTCTGCATTCCAAAGGCAGATTGTCCCATCACGTTCATCTGTGTTCCCATTACTGAACTGCCCATACCTGGAGACCCTTGAGGAGGTACAAACTGATTAAGCCACTGATTTGGTTTCTGTTGTGATAACTGGTTCATGCTAACTTTGGGTTTCTGAGGGCCAAAGAGATTATTAAGAGCAGACATATCTGTGGGTCTTTGCTGAGTCTGCTTTCCACCTGCAGGAGGGACATTCACAGCGCTGAAGTTTGGCAAGGTGGAAGGTGTTCCCAGTGCCATCTTGGCCACTCCAGGTGTGCTTGGACTACTGAAGAAGTTCTGGTTTGTATTAACTGGCATGTTGAATCCTGAAGTCTGAAAGCCCATGTTAGCATTTAGGCCATTTGTTAAATTTCTCTTTGTATTGTCAATTGGTGTAGAAAACATCATGCCAAGGCCCGTGGAAGGAACAGAAGTGAAGGAACTTGAAGCAGAAATTTTAGGGGTGCTAACAGAAAGACTGGTCAAAGATGACATGTTATCCATCAACGTGTCTGTCAGGTCCTTAGTCTGAAAAATACAAGAAAATTACTTTATTCCAAATTACTTTAAAATTAGTAAAACACTTGATAAATGTTATTATAAAGGACAAGTTAAAATTAAGCTTGTCTACACTGAGACAGCAAACTACACAGTTCATAGGCCAAACCCAGTTTGCCACATATTTAAGGCTCTTTAAAGATGAACATTTGCAACAATTTGATGATAGGAAACAAAACTCTGAACTCCAATTAAATGAAATGTTGTCTCCCCCATTGTGCCTCCACCAATAAGCAGAATTGCATTTTTCTCATTAGATCTGTACTATAGAAAAAGATGTTCTTGCTGTTTAGTCGCTAAGCTGTGTGCCGCTTTTGCGACCCCACGGCCTGTAGCCTGCCAGGCTCTGTGGGATTTCTCAGGCAAGAACACTGGAGTGGGTTGCCATTTCCTTCTCCATGGGATCTTCCCAACACAGGGTTAGAACCTGGTCTCCTGCATGGGCAGGCGGATTCTTTATCAGTGAGCAACCAGGGAAGCCCCACAGAAAGGATACTTCATTATTTTTGTATTTTGACTTTCATCACAATTGTGTGGAAATTTAGTTTTCTAAATTTCTTTATTCTTATATAAGTATATACAAAATACTTTATTTTGCCTCTTGGCCCAGAAAGATTTTTCCCAGAGGAAAAAGTTTAATGATTAGGAGACAACAACAACAAAAATTTAAAGAAAACTTTTAAGATAAAGTTATTTCTGAAATCAGTAAGAGTGTAAACTTTCTCCAAGCAGAGAACTTAATCACTGTTCTAAAACCAACACCTAACTCAGTGCCTAGAACACAGAGGGAAATAAACACTGGTCAAGACATACAGGTAAGAATCCCCAAATCAAGTTACAAACATGACTGTAACAAAAAAGCCAAAAACTGAGAATTATTTCTTGCTCAAAAATACATAAATGCATGAACATAATATTCCTGATCAATTCAAAGTGAGCAGAGTTGAATTAGTATCACAGACCTAGTATTTTTAAAGAACCATCCCATTAATCTAGCTTCTTCTATACTGGTAACAAGTACTATCACAAAACATCGGACATTTTGGCAGGTTATTGAGGGAAAGTGAAAGTGAAGTCACTCAGTCGTGTCTGACTCTTTGTGACCCCATGGACTGTAGCCTATCAGGCAATTAGTAAAACACTTGATAAATGTTATTATAAAGGACAAGTTAAAATTAAGCTTGTCTACACTGAGACAGCAAACTACACAGTTCATAGGCCAAACCCAGTTTGCCACATATTTAAGGCTCTTTAAAGATGAACATTTGCAACAATTTGATGATAGGAAACAAAACTCTGAACTCCAATTAAATGAAATGTTGTCTCCCCCATTGTGCCTCCACCAATAAGCAGAATTGCATTTTTCTCATTAGATCTGTACTATAGAAAAAGATGTTCTTGCTGTTTAGTCGCTAAGCTGTGTGCCGCTTTTGCGACCCCACGGCCTGTAGCCTGCCAGGCTCTGTGGGATTTCTCAGGCAAGAACACTGGAGTGGGTTGCCATTTCCTTCTCCATGGGATCTTCCCAACACAGGGTTAGAACCTGGTCTCCTGCATGGGCAGGCGGATTCTTTATCAGTGAGCAACCAGGGAAGCCCCACAGAAAGGATACTTCATTATTTTTGTATTTTGACTTTCATCACAATTGTGTGGAAATTTAGTTTTCTAAATTTCTTTATTCTTATATAAGTATATACAAAATACTTTATTTTGCCTCTTGGCCCAGAAAGATTTTTCCCAGAGGAAAAAGTTTAATGATTAGGAGACAACAACAACAAAAATTTAAAGAAAACTTTTAAGATAAAGTTATTTCTGAAATCAGTAAGAGTGTAAACTTTCTCCAAGCAGAGAACTTAATCACTGTTCTAAAACCAACACCTAACTCAGTGCCTAGAACACAGAGGGAAATAAACACTGGTCAAGACATACAGGTAAGAATCCCCAAATCAAGTTACAAACATGACTGTAACAAAAAAGCCAAAAACTGAGAATTATTTCTTGCTCAAAAATACATAAATGCATGAACATAATATTCCTGATCAATTCAAAGTGAGCAGAGTTGAATTAGTATCACAGACCTAGTATTTTTAAAGAACCATCCCATTAATCTAGCTTCTTCTATACTGGTAACAAGTACTATCACAAAACATCGGACATTTTGGCAGGTTATTGAGGGAAAGTGAAAGTGAAGTCACTCAGTCGTGTCTGACTCTTTGTGACCCCATGGACTGTAGCCTATCAGGCTTGTCTGTCCATAGGATTTTCCAGGCAAGAGTGCTGGATTGAATTGCCATTTCCTTCTCCAGGGGATCTTCCAGACCCAGGAATCGAACCCAGGTCTCCCGCATTGCAGGCAGACGCTTTACCGTCTGAGCCACCAGGGAAGCCCAGTTATTGAGGAGGTGCTGGAAAATCCCTTATGTCCTTTATACTTTTTAGAAATTACATATTGAAGTATTTTCTGAAATACATTTTCATAAAACACTAGTAGGTAGACTAGGTTCTATACTATCTTACTCCTTAAGAGTAGTATAATTACACACAAAAAAATGAACTCTGACCTGCTTGGCTGGAGCAATAGGTGTGTGAACTTGAGGTTTAAGAGGCTGTTGGCTTTTCAACTTCTGGGCCTGCTCCTGTTCTTTTGCTAATTTTTGTTTTTCTTCAAGTGTAAGTGATGCCTTAAAACAAAACAGCAAAAAAAAGTTAACTGACAACTTTCATAGTTTCATTTGTAAAGCAGAACATTGCTTTTTTGTCTGTTTGACAATACCATTTGACAATACTTGACAATACCAAGTAGTTTACAAACTACTGTACTGGTGACTGCCACAGCAGTATAACTAAAGTCAGTTATACTTCAGTTTTGTGGGTTTTCTGTTTGTTTTTTTTTTTTCCTTTTTTAATATATACCTTTCATTTATTATTTTTTTTTAAATTAGAGGATAATTGCTTTATAATGTTGTATTCATTTCTGCTGTACAACATGAATTAGCTACAAAATTGAGAGATTCTTGTTCAACTGTTTTTTTCTTACTCCAAAAAATATTTTAAGAACTCATCAAAAGCTAAGTAAGAATTAAACAACTTAAAAAAAAAAATGAACAAACAATATTTTTGATACTAACATTTGCATCAAATTCAGCGTCTTTTTTCTTAGATCTGCTTTGCCAACCTTTAAGCCCACGGTATGTCCTCATACAATTTTATAAACCACAGTATCTTGGTTCTAGACATACAGGTACTCATACACGTTGAATGAATAGAAGAAAACTGCCCTCCGCGAAATTCAAAGTTGATATATTTTTTATATTGGATGCTAACCAATATTTCAGCTGGAAACTATAGTTTTATAGTTTATTATTCAAAATCAGGAGCAGAGAAGAGACACTGTAAAATTTATCAAGGGATGTGACTGGTAAAGTACAACAGAAAGGACAAGAAGTCAGGCAACCTAGAAACATTACCAATGTGGGAGAACGAATAAAAAAGGAAGTTAAAAATATTAAGCATGTTTATTCTCAACATGGGTTCAGTCATGATCCACTGATAACTTTTAAATTTCATAAAGAAACTACAGAATGCTCCTATTAAGCTAAATATTATTTCTCAACAACAACAAAATCTGTGGTTTATAGAAGTTATATAATATAAATATGAATGTTAAAAGAACCGTAAAGAAACTTACTCTTTTTTGTTTATTCTGTAACCCATCCTCTTTATTTTCTGATTCACCACCAGTCAGAAGGTCTGCTCCAATGTTGTTAAAGACTTTGTCAATCTGCTGAAACAGAAAACAAATCAACCAGCTGAACCATGCGCAAAACTTTACTACTTCAAGATCAGAAGCTTCTGAAATGGAGCGCACTGCCAAGCACTTTTCCCCTGAATTAGAATGATCTCAATATCTTCTTACCTGAGACCTAACATCTGTAACTTTTGTCTCCTCAGAAGCATTCATTTGATTTCCTATATCCAAAGATCTGTAAGAAAAAGCTGAGTTATGACAAAGCTATGAAAAGAAATGTTTTTAAAATACTTGTCCTAAAAAATAGTTCACCCACACAGAAGTATGACAACCTAAACAAACTGCAGCTTCATTAAGGAGAGTCATAATCTTTTTCATTATTTACTACTATTAGTATCTGCTTGCCCCTACAAGTAACATTTGTATACAAGTTTTTTTAAAAAAAACTAAATATTTGAGATTTACTGGAGAATTTACTCAGGGTGTCATAAAATCATGCAAGGACGGTTCTTACCATACGAGAGTTCAGAGCTCACTGAGAGATAAGATACAATATGGGAACTTAACATGATTAAGTTTAGAATCTATGATTCTAACAATAAATTCTATAATCACTGAATGAAAGATGTGGGCAAGATCTATGCCTTGAAAAATAGGTAACATTTATTTAGATAGGAAGAAAAAAAAGAGAAGGTTCATTTACACCTCAGGTATAAATACCAGATAGAAAATTTCTCTGTTGTAATTTTAAAAAATTTTCAGGGTTCCTATGCTAACATAGTCAATCCATTAATAGCCCATATATATATATACACACACATATATACATGTATATATAGACATATATGCAGAAGGCAATGGCACCCCACTTCAGTACTCTTGCCTGGAAAATCCCATGGACAGAGGAGCCTGATAGGCTGCAGTCCATGGGGTCGCTAAGAGTCAGACACGACTGAGTGACTTCACTTTCATTTTTCACCTTCACGCACTGGAGAAGGAAACGGCAACCCACTCCAGTGTTCTTGCCTGGAGGATTCCAAGGACGATGGAGCCTGGTGGGCTGCCGTCTATGGGGTCGCCCAGAGTTGGACACGACTGAAGCGACTTGGCGGCAGCACAGACGTATATATCTCACAGGATATTTAGCATATACAAATGGCTACTTCATGTCATTCTACATCTTGTGTATTTACTTCCATAAAGCCTTTACCATACACTGGAACAAGACCAAAAAAGCTTCTTTTGGAGGATTTGTCTCATGACTAGTTATCAATTTTACTGATCTTCAGATGCCTTTGGCTCAGGGTTAAACATTAATGGGCATTCTAAACTCGTGTTTTTCTTTGGAGCAAAGAATATAGTGAAGATCTGATCATAAAAACTGGCATTTTCTGTTGAATAATTTTCATCTTTCCCCTCATTCTTTGTATACTAATATTTTGCAACTAATTTAGAAAATCCTCTCTATAAGACACACACACAAAAAAGGTGGATGCTGTGGTACTACATATGGAATGAATTCTCTAAATATTTCAAAGGTTAGATAAAAGAGAAAAGGAGAAATCAAAACACAAGGATTTCACAGATTTGAAAAAAAAACTTTTAAGTGGTGCTCTTGGTGATCAGCACCTTGACTTTACAATGCTGGTGGCTAATACGACAAGAGATTTTTCTCAGAAACAGAATTTTCTTTATGTAGAGAAAACATTAACATTATATCGTGTTATGCTTTTGTATTTAGAAAGAACATCAGATTTTCAGCAACATTCTATTTAAACTCAGTTTAACTTAATATGCTGGAAAATTTTTACATGCTTTCAGTTCAGTCCAGTCTCTCAGTCGTGTTCAACTCTGCAACCCCGTGAATTGCAGCACGCCAGGCCTCCCTGTCCATCACCAACTCCCGGAGTTCACCCAAACTCATGTCCATCGAGTTGGTGATGCCATCCAGCCATCTCATCCTCTGTCGTCCCCTTCTCCTCCTGCCCCCAATCCCTCCCAGCATCAGGGTCTTTTCCATACAGTCAAATTGAAATCCTTCACGTTTTCTCATCCATATTCTAGGAAATAAACCATGACATAACTTTAATGTCACTCCTGGACCATGTGCAATTCATATTCAACCTACTTACTTCTGCTGTTCTTGCATTATATGAAGCTGCTCCAGTTTAGTCTTATGTTCTGACTCCAATCTATTAAGCATCTCTTTTATGACGGAAATGAAAGAATTGAACTGGTATAATAAGAAATTGATAGGATGTTTCAAGTTAGCAACAAAGTAATAGAATAAAAATATTCCACAAGTTATTCATAATATTCTCTATTTTTACCAGAATATGACCCATAGGTCTGATGACACAAGAATAGATTACACATATTTTAGCTCAGAATATCATAGCAAGCTTTATACTATCTTTGCAGAGTGGTGATATTTTAAGTTCCAGAAAACATGTCTCAATAAGTTTTATATTCTGAGCTGTCTAACAGCTATTACTCAGCAGTCTTAAATAAATAAATACAACTCCACCAGTTATTACATATTGATTTTTTTTAGACTAATCCAAAACTGACCACCTAATATGTGCATATCTGAACACAATCTGTTTGCATGTGTGCGTGCCTGCTAAGTCACTTCAGTCATGTCCGACTCTTTGCAACCCCACAGACTGCAGCTCGCCAGCTCCTCTGTCCATGGAATTCTACAGGCAAAAATACTGCAGTGGGTTCCCATGCCCTCCTTCAGGGCACCTTCCCAACTTGGGATTAAAACCGCATCTCTTGTATCTCCTGCTTGGTAAACGAGTTCTTTACCATTAGCACCACCTGGGAAGTCCACAATCTGTTTAATGANAAAAGACCCTGATGCTGGGAGGGATTAGGGGCAGGAGGAGAAGGGGACGACCGAGGATGAGATGGCTGGATGGCATCACAGACTCGATGGACGTGAGTCTGAGTGAACTCCGGGAGTTGGTGATGGACAGGGAGGCCTGGCGTGCTGCGATTCACGGGGTCGTAAAGAGTTGGACACGACTGAGCGACTGAACTGAACTTCCAAATAATTAAAATTTATCAGAATACCCAACTCAATGTCTAAAAATAGTTCAAGTGTTAGTTAAAATTTAGTTAAATAATTCTTATAGTACTTCAGAAACAATTTATTTCACTAATACCACATATTATAGGAAGACTCTAGAAACTTTCTTCCCTCCGCAAATCTAGTAGTCATATACAAACATAAGAGTTGGACAATTAAGAAAGCTGAGAGCCAAAGAACTGATGTTTTTGGAGAAGACTCTTGAGAGTCCCATGGACTGCAAGGAGATCCAACCAGTCCATCCTAAAGGAAATCAGTCCTGAATATTCATTGGAAGGGCTGATGTTGAAGCTGAAACTCCAATACTTTGGCCACCTGATGCAAAGAACTGACTCATTGGAAAAGACCCTGATGCTGGGAAAGACTCAAGGCAGGAGAAGAAGCAGACAAGAGAGGACGAGATGGTTGGATGGCATCACTGACTCAATGGACACGAGTTTGAGCAAGTTCCAGAGTTGGTGATGGACAGGGAAGCCTGGCGCGCTGCAGTTCATGGGGTCGCAAAGAGGTGGACAAGACTGAGCGACTTAACTGACTGACTGAACAAGGCTTTCAATAATCCCTCTTTCTAACTCACATAGTCTTTACTTTGAATATGAAAAGCACTTTCTTCATATACCTCTTCAACATATTTTTCCTTGTTTTATCAATGTTTATATGTAATATATTTATGCATTCAATGCCGAGAAAAGAGTAAGCTGAATAAATTGAATAAAGCACAGAAATATTCCTACCTGATTGAGATTAAGGTTGTTTTCAATACTCAGGGGAATCAGATGAGGCAATACTTTTCCAGCCAGCTGCTCTTTGGTGATTCCCAACTTCTTATGGGTAAATGTACATTTGTAAATACCTGATTTTAAAAAAAGAATAAATGTTATAATTCAATACTACAAAATTAATAGAAATCAGAAAAACAATGTATCTATACAAAATCTCTTGATAATCAGTACAGTTACAGATTTTTCCTTATAAATGCTTTGAAGAAGAATGTTCTTAAATATGAATCAGAATGATTTCAGCTTTACTGTCGGTTTAGATTTAATATACCATGACACACTTATCCCATATTCTTTGGCTTAAAATAGTGTAACTGTAAAAGCCTGTATTTTTTTGGTAGATTTACCCATCTGAATGAAGAATTCCAAAGCATAGCAAGGAGAGATAAGAAAGCCTTCCTAAGTGAACAATGCAAAGAAATAGAGGAAAATAACAGAATGGGAAAGACTAGAGATCTCTTCAAGAAAATCAGAGATACCAAGGGAATATTTCATGCAAAGATGGGCACAATAAAGGACAGAAATGGTATGGACCTAACAGAAGCAGAAGATATTAAGAAAAGGTGAAAAGAATACATAGAAGAACTATACAAAAGACCTTAATGACCCAGTAACCACAATGGTGTGATCACTCACCTAGAGCCAGACATCTTAGAATGCGAAGTCAAGGGGGCCTTTGGAAGCATTACTGCAAACAAAGCTAGTGGACATGATGGAATTCCAGCTGAGCTATTTCAAATCCTACAAGACGATGCTGTGAAAGTGCTGCACTCAATATGCCAACAAATTTGGAAAACTCAGCAGTGGCCACAGGGCTGTAAAAGGTCAGTTTTCATTCCAGTCCCAAAGAA
>SJYX01014950.1:132028-146782 GCA_006410675.1 Oreotragus oreotragus | reverse complement strand
CTGATGTTGAAGCTGAAACTCCAATACTTTGGCCACCTGATGCAAAGAACTGACTCATTGGAAAAGACCCTGATGCTGGGAAAGACTCAAGGCAGGAGAAGAAGCAGACAAGAGAGGACGAGATGGTTGGATGGCATCACTGACTCAATGGACACGAGTTTGAGCAAGTTCCAGAGTTGGTGATGGACAGGGAAGCCTGGCGCGCTGCAGTTCATGGGGTCGCAAAGAGGTGGACAAGACTGAGCGACTTAACTGACTGACTGAACAAGGCTTTCAATAATCCCTCTTTCTAACTCACATAGTCTTTACTTTGAATATAAAAAGCACTTTCTTCATATACCTCTTCAACATATTTTTCCTTGTTTTATCAATGTTTATATGTAATATATTTATGCATTCAATGCCGAGAAAAGAGTAAGCTGAATAAATTGAATAAAGCACAGAAATATTCCTACCTGATTGAGATTAAGGTTGTTTTCAATACTCAGGGGAATCAGATGAGGCAATACTTTTCCAGCCAGCTGCTCTTTGGTGATTCCCAACTTCTTATGGGTAAATGTACATTTGTAAATACCTGATTTTAAAAAAAGAATAAATGTTATAATTCAATACTACAAAATTAATAGAAATCAGAAAAACAATGTATCTATACAAAATCTCTTGATAATCAGTACAGTTACAGATTTTTCCTTATAAATGCTTTGAAGAAGAATGTTCTTAAATATGAATCAGAATGATTTCAGCTTTACTGTCGGTTTAGATTTAACATACCATGACACACTTATCCCATATTCTTTGGCTTAAAATAGTGTAACTGTAAAAGCCTGTATTTTTTTGGTAGATTTACCCATCTGAATGAAGAATTCCAAAGCATAGCAAGGAGAGATAAGAAAGCCTTCCTAAGTGAACAATGCAAAGAAATAGAGGAAAATAACAGAATGGGAAAGACTAGAGATCTCTTCAAGAAAATCAGAGATACCAAGGGAATATTTCATGCAAAGATGGGCACAATAAAGGACAGAAATGGTATGGACCTAACAGAAGCAGAAGATATTAAGAAAAGGTGAAAAGAATACATAGAAGAACTATACAAAAGACCTTAATGACCCAGTAACCACAATGGTGTGATCACTCACCTAGAGCCAGACATCTTAGAATGCGAAGTCAAGGGGGCCTTTGGAAGCATTACTGCAAACAAAGCTAGTGGACATGATGGAATTCCAGCTGAGCTATTTCAAATCCTACAAGACGATGCTGTGAAAGTGCTGCACTCAATATGCCAACAAATTTGGAAAACTCAGCAGTGGCCACAGGGCTGTAAAAGGTCAGTTTTCATTCCAGTCCCAAAGAATGCTCAAACTACCACACCATTGCACTCACTTTACAGGCTAGCAAAGTAACGCTCAAAATTCTCCAAGCTAGGCTTCAACAGTACGTGAACCGAGAACTTCCAGATATTCAAGCTGGATTTAGAAAAGGGAGAGGAACCAGAGATCAAGTTGCCAACATCCACTGGATCACAGAAAAAGCAAGAGAATTCCAGAAAAAATACTTCTGCTTCACTAACTATGCTAAAGCCTTTGATTGTGTGGATCACAATAAACTGTGGAAAATTCTTTAAGAGAATACCAGACCACCTTACCTGCCTCCTGAGAAATCTGCATGCAGACCAAGAAGCAACAGTCAGAACGGGACATGGAATAACAAACCGGTTCAAGATTGGGAAAAGAGTACGTCAAGGCTGTATATTGTTACCCTGCTCATTTAACTTCTATGTAGAGTACAATCATGTGAAATGCCAGGCTGGATGAAGTACAAGCTGGGATCAATACTGCCAAGAGAAATATCAATAAACTCTGCTAGGCAGATGAGACCACCCTGTGGCAGAAAGTGAAGAAGAACTAAAGAGCCTCTTGATGAAGGTGAAAGAGAAGAGTGAAAAAGCTGGCTTAAAACTCAACATTCAAAAAATGAAGATCACGGCATCTGGTCCCATAATTTCATGGCAAATAGGGAAACAATGGCAACAGTGACAGACTGTATTTTGGGGGGCTTCAAAATCACTGCAGATGGTGACTGCAGCCATGAAATTAAAAGACACTTGCTCCTTGGAAGAAAAGCTGTGACAAACCTACACAGTGTATTAAAAAGCAGAGACATTACTTTGTCAACAAAGGTCCATTTGGTCAAAGTTATGCTTTTTCTTTAGTCACATATGGATGTGAGAGTTGGACATAAAGAAGGCTGAGCACTGAAGAACTGATGCTTTTGAACTGTGATGTTGGAAAAGACTCTTGAGAATCTCCTGGAGAGCAAGAAGATCAAACTACTCAGTCCTAAAGGAAATCAATCCTGAATATTCATTGGAAGGACTGATGCTGAAGCTGGCCAATACATTGGCCACCTAACACGAAGAGTTGCCTCATTAGAAAAGACCCTGATGCTGGGAAAGGTTGAAGGCAAGAGGAGAAAGGGACAACAGAGGACGAGATGGTTGGATGTCATCACCAACTCAATGGACATGAGGTTGAGCAAGGCCCGGGAGATGGTGAAGGATCGGAAGCCTGGTGTGCTGCAGTCCATGGGCCACAAAGAGTCAGACACAACTGAGTGAGACTGAACAATGATAGTACCAGGAAAAGCCTATTTGAATCAGGTTTAGTTCTTACAGTGTAGCAGTAAGGCTACAGAAATGTCTCTGTATTCTGAACACAACTAAATGTATATTTCATATTACTCACTCAAACTTAAAAGTGTCTAAGCACAGGTCCTATACCTTTACTCACTTTAACCAATCAGACTCAACATTTCTGAACTTTAATAATTTAATTCCACACAATCCTTCCTTGTTGCCTTACATATTTACTCAACTCTCAAGACCCTGCTGTTATACCTATTTCACAAAGCCTTCATTTGGTAAACTGAGCACATTTGCTCCTCAGTCTCGGAATGCTTTCATGGCATCAGAGTTTTGTATATAAGCTAAAGCTAGAGAACCACCTATTATTCTCCAATGAATGCACACTCCACTTATATATTCAAAGAACTCTGTATGTCCACTAAATGCTTGTTTGCAGAGCACTATGCTCATTACTTTCCCTTCAGCTGGACTCACTGAACTCTCACAAAACTCCTTTAATGATATTATTTTACCCTTATATGATAGATAAAGAAACTTTTCAAAGTCAATCCAGGAACTGGCACAGCCAGAACTGGGGTTAGGGCTCTTTTCATTGTCAGACTCCTTGTCAAGAAGACTAATTTCCTTGAGCTCAAAAGTTTCATAACATATCACAAAATTTCTATGTCCACAGAGGTCCACAAGAGATTACTTACTGACCATTCCTATAAATATTTACTGAGGATATTCTATAAATCAGGTGCTATAGTAGGTATTTAAGATACACGGCTGAATAACATAGATTTTCTTCAAAATTAACACAGAACTTCAAGTTTAGTAACTTGTTAATGTTTATGTGATTCTACAGCTAATAGTATAGCAGACCCCAGCATTTCCAGATTGGACTTCAACTATTTATAAACAATTTCAGAGTTTTTTTAATAGAGTGACTTATAATTAGCACGCTGACGACTAGAAGGTGCTGTAAGGCTCGTAATGCTTTATCAGCACTTAGCACTGAAAAATATACGCTCGTATTTCGTTGTCGTTTAGTTGGTAAGTTGTCTCCAACTCTTTTGCGACCCCATGGGCTGTAACCCACCAGATTCCTCTTTCCATGGGATTTCCCAGGCAAGAATACTGGAGTGGGTTGCCATTTCCTTCTCCAGGGAATCTTTTCAACCCAGGGACTGAACCCATGTCTCCTGCATTGATAGGTAGGTTCTTTACTAGTGGGCCATCACGGAAGCCCTGTGTTCATATTTAAACATATCTAAATTAAAAGCCAACTCCACCACTTTTTAAGCTGTATAATCTTGAATAACTTACTTCATTTAGCTAAACCTCATGGCCTTATTGTAAAACAGAAATAAAAGTACCAAATCTCATTAGATTTTAGAGAGGACAAAATAAGATAATGCAGAAAAGACTTAGCAGAGTGCCTCTTATGAATCGGGTAACAAATAAACATTAGGTATTACTATTATGATTGGTATCAGCATTTCAAGTAGCTTTGTTTGCCTCTCTTATTTAGTATCATTTTTTAGAGGGAAAACTACATGCTATTTGTGAAGCTGGGATTCCCAAATGTCTTTATCCCTTTGTAAATGTCAGGTACTAGCACTTTTGCTAAAATTAACAAGAGGGAAAAGTTACATCACGGCATTCACACCATCCTTCTTCAGTTACTGAATGCTATATATGTGAAAAGAGAGCAAAACAGTTTTCCAGACTGAGGAGTTCACGTGCATGATTATAAAACAGTAAAGTAGCATCAAACGACATTAAGTTCTCAGCTACCTAAAATTCCCATGAGGACTGCAGGTTCCTTGGATGGAATTTGTTGTAAGAAGGGTAGAATATCATCAAGTACAAACCATTTATCCAAGTATTCCAAAATCTTTCCTAGGCACACTAATGAATTTACACGTACCTATTAAAAGAGGTAAACTGAATTAGTCATTTCAAGTCTTCACGATCTAGACCAAAGCATGAATCTAATCTTCATATAAGTACATGTTAAAAATCTCAAAAATGAAAGAAAAGTTAAAAGCTCTCATCCTTTATTAATATAGAAAATTCACATATTTATAAATTCCCCTGATTTGTTTCAGAAAATCCATGATTGCTTTACCAGGATACTAAGTAGCTAAAGGCAAAGAATGATTTTACTTTCATGTCATTTTAAATAAAGTAATTAGGATTTGAGAAGCTTTACTACATATTTGCTTGCTAAGAATATTTTCTTGAGGTCATTTGAGCTATAAAAAGGACTACATTCTCCCACCAAATAATTAATTTTACTGGGCCTCTAGTATATTTCTCTAATTCATGTTCAAGTCATTCTTAAATATTTTAACAATATGTGAAAATTCTATCTGCCATACCTGAAGTTTTATATTTCTAAATATATTTTTAGTATAGTCACTAAAACCTGGTATTTAGGAGCTCTTTTATCAAAATTTTATCTATAGTCTCTTGATTATTTTGATAAACATTTCACACCCTACTTTCTTTGCTAGAATTTTTTAAGACAGAATACTTTGAATCAGGATCATAATATTAATAAAATTATTTTTTTTAAGTAAACTAAGAAAAGCAGAAAACAATTTAGGTGGTTAAAAAAAATAAATTGTGGCTTAAAGCGAAAGAGGATTAAGAAAAAAATTACTCGAATTTTCTACTGAAGCACTAGCAGACGGAGTAATGTCAGAGATGGAATACTATAAAATAATATATCCGGGCAAACTACAGCTATTGCTCACTTTCACTGTACTATTTATAGGCTACTTAGAGCCAAGATGAAACATATGAACAAACTATAAAAAGATTACTAAACAATAAGAATATTACTAAGCCAATGAGAAGTGAGAGACAAATAAAAATATGTAATTACTTACAGCAAGGGAAGATGTTTGCAGACATGCATTCTTAATTCTTGGTATCAGAGCATTTTTCATGGATGGGTAGTCTATAAGATTTGCGAAGGTTGGAATGATGTTTAGACAGAGTTCCTATTAATAAAATAAATTGGATAAATCTCAGAGAAACATATTAAAAAGCATTTTGTATTTGCATGGTTAATATTGTCACATAGTTTGAAATAAACTCTTATCTATCATTTGATCCTTACAAAAGCTATTTGAAAGAAAAATACTTATTATCAATTTTCTACTTTACAACCTGAGAAAACAGGCTCAGAAGACCTCACTCAAATTCATGCTAGGTCACACAACTAGCACATATACCAAAATTTCCTGATAACATTTCTAATTTCTTTCTCTGAAAACACAATTCTTCATTTAATTTTAAAAACAGGAACATCTTTTAAAAAGAAAGTAACATCTAAATTTTGCTATCTCTCATGAGAGAAAAATCAAGTATTATACCAATTCATGTAAAACTATTCCTCCTAAATAATGAATTTCTTAGCTGTTACAATATCCATATCATGGAATATAATACAAACATTTTAAAATATATGTTCAAAGGTTGTTTAATAATACTGAGGATAAATGTAATAAGACACTATTATATCATTCCAATTTTTAAAACATCTATCTGTCTACAGACTTAGGAAAAAGAACTAGAAGGATATATCTGGAAATGTTAACTGAACTGTGGGTATCTCTGAGAGAGGATTTAAATTTTTTTATACTGATATTTTCAAGTATTTCTAAAATCTGAAACTAAAGCAAATGTAACAGATAGAAACAGTAAAAGTTGTTTAAAACATTCTTGTTAACTAATGCCATGCCACAGTGTAAATGACTGGAACTGGGAACAGAGAGTATAACAGAGGAAAGGAAGGATGATGGAGGACTGTATGAGATAAGAAAAAGAACAGGAAATGGCTTGAGAAAAAACTGGCTGAAGAACCCACATCTCAGATACCTTATAAGGCAGAATGATTCTTATAGAAAAGCACAAAAGAGATTACTGAAGAAAAAGGAGGTATAAACATGTATCAGAGAAGGAGTTATTGATGATATCTGGCAAACAAAGATATACTTATTTGTAGTTAGCAGACAGAAATGAATTAATCACTAAGAATCTAATATCAGAATTTTGGCAAATATTTTATCTACTTAAACTTATTCCCAGATGTCCAAAAGGCAGACAGAAAGAAGAGAGTTAACATTAATATCCATTCAGAAGTATAACAATTAAGCAGGTGACATAATTTGAAGATAAGAAATACAAGCTACATTTAAGGGACTATTTTTCCACAGTTGGTAGAGGAGAATGAGCAAGGCTGAGCAGTCAGTGAGACACTGCGCTCCTGTTACCAGAGGGGAACAGTAAAGTTCAGTCTTTAATTCATCTGAGACAGACTAGACTGAACGTGCCATATATGCACTATGCCATACAATCTAGGAGCAGGATATAAAGAAGCAAAGTCTAAATCACTTAGCTAAAGGAGGGGAGAGCTCTCTCCATACAAGGAGACCTAAGAACAGGGGACTGAAAAGATAAAACAAAAGGAAGTCCAATTAGCATGTTTGCAGCAACTTCTGCCTTTTACATTCTATCTTCTCAATAATGGTGGTGGGGAGAGGACAATGAACACAGCTCTCCATGTAATTTTAAAGGTAAATAATTTTAAAAACTGGTTCTCATTTATCAATGCCTCTAATGATCCTAACTTTTCTAAACCATCTTTTAATATTCCAAATGTTTTTCTAAACTCTCTCTAGCCTCTTAAATGTTCATAGTTTCAATCAAACTTCACTTTAAAAATACCACTCCCAAAATGAATTTCACAAGTTACTTCCTAGCCTTCTTACTTGCATGAGGCATGAGGAAAAACGATTTTTGTTTCATGCTCTTGCTCTCTCCCCCAAAGCTTAGACAGGTTTTAACTTTATCAGACTCTTACCAAGCAATGCTGATACTAGTTAATTGGACTGGTGACTAAACACTTCTGGTGAAATGACATCAGAAATGCTGGTTTCTAAAACTTGGCAAAGTTGCACAAGTCCATTTGAATTATATATTATTTTAGTAAAATACTGGATGATAACTTATTTGCTGAACTAACCCCCTTATGAAGAAAGATTTCCCTGGTGGCTCAGACAATAAAGCATCTGCCTACAATGTGGGAAAGCTGGGTTCGATCCCTGGGTGGGGAAGATCCTCTGGAGAAGGAAACTGGCTGAAGAACCCACATCTCAGATACCTTATAAGGCAGAATGATTCTTATAGAAAAGCACAAAAGAGATTACTGAAGAAAAAGGAGGTATAAACATGTATCAGAGAAGGAGTTATTGATGATATCTGGCAAACAAAGATATACTTATTTGTAGTTAGCAGACAGAAATGAATTAATCACTAAGAATCTAATATCAGAATTTTGGCAAATATTTTATCTACTTAAACTTATTCCCAGATGTCCAAAAGGCAGACAGAAAGAAGAGAGTTAACATTAATATCCATTCAGAAGTATAACAATTAAGCAGGTGACATAATTTGAAGATAAGAAATACAAGCTACATTTAAGGGACTATTTTTCCACAGTTGGTAGAGGAGAATGAGCAAGGCTGAGCAGTCAGTGAGACACTGCGCTCCTGTTACCAGAGGGGAACAGTAAAGTTCAGTCTTTAATTCATCTGAGACAGACTAGACTGAACGTGCCATATATGCACTATGCCATACAATCTAGGAGCAGGATATAAAGAAGCAAAGTCTAAATCACTTAGCTAAAGGAGGGGAGAGCTCTCTCCATACAAGGAGACCTAAGAACAGGGGACTGAAAAGATAAAACAAAAGGAAGTCCAATTAGCATGTTTGCAGCAACTTCTGCCTTTTACATTCTATCTTCTCAATAATGGTGGTGGGGAGAGGACAATGAACACAGCTCTCCATGTAATTTTAAAGGTAAATAATTTTAAAAACTGGTTCTCATTTATCAATGCCTCTAATGATCCTAACTTTTCTAAACCATCTTTTAATATTCCAAATGTTTTTCTAAACTCTCTCTAGCCTCTTAAATGTTCATAGTTTCAATCAAACTTCACTTTAAAAATACCACTCCCAAAATGAATTTCACAAGTTACTTCCTAGCCTTCTTACTTGCATGAGGCATGAGGAAAAACGATTTTTGTTTCATGCTCTTGCTCTCTCCCCCAAAGCTTAGACAGGTTTTAACTTTATCAGACTCTTACCAAGCAATGCTGATACTAGTTAATTGGACTGGTGACTAAACACTTCTGGTGAAATGACATCAGAAATGCTGGTTTCTAAAACTTGGCAAAGTTGCACAAGTCCATTTGAATTATATATTATTTTAGTAAAATACTGGATGATAACTTATTTGCTGAACTAACCCCCTTATGAAGAAAGATTTCCCTGGTGGCTCAGACAATAAAGCATCTGCCTACAATGTGGGAAAGCTGGGTTCGATCCCTGGGTGGGGAAGATCCTCTGGAGAAGGAAACGGCAACCCACGCCAGTATTCTTGCCTGGAAAATCCCATGGACAGAGGAGCCTGGTAGGCTACAGTCCATAGGGTCGCAAAGAGTTGGACACAACTGAGCAACTTCACTTCATTTCATTTTATGAAGAAAAATGATTTTCACATCACTTTACCCTCCCTTTTCTCCCTAATCTCGCTGAATATATAATCAGGTTGGCTACACAGGGCCTGTGGGAATGTTTCAAGATATAATTCACAATTCCTTTGGAAAGTTCCAAAAAGTAACAGTAAGTATACCTTTCCCAATCATTTCATGTCATTTGGACAAAGGAAGTAAGAAATGATGTTAAGGAAAAATTTTAAAAATCAACTTTGCAACTTTGAATAATATAAAAGACCTCAGATAAAGACTGAAGTGAATCAAAAAAGTGACCATATATGTATGGTATTAGGTTCACATTTGAAAAAAAGAAAAAAAGCTTGGTCATCAACTTATAAAAATTAAACTTTCATGCTTTTCTTTACTAGAATCTCTACACTGGAAAAGAGAGTATAAACTCTTAAATATGAAACCGTTATGCAATGAGATGTTCTTTCCACAGTAGGGAGGAAAAAAGCTCAAACTAAATTATACTTTTAATAGCAATCCAAACTTTTTTCCCCAGATAATCCATAGAACCATAATTTTAGTAACAAAGAACTAAAAGTTTGGCAAAGTATGCGACGAACCAGAAGTTTGGCAAAGTATGCAATGTTTTAAAGCACTTCTGTAACACGAATGCATGACTTTTCATGCATTAGGGATGCTCACACTAAATTATCTGCTTTTTACCTACCTGCTATACAAATTAACTTCAATTCAAAAGCAACAACATTTCTGAATAGAAGACCGAGTTACCAAGCATGAAAAAATCATGAGTATGGGGAGTACCTGCTTAATGCTTTCATAAGAAAAAGGCACATACATGTTTGTCATTTTGATTCAAACGTTAATTACTCATTTAGGAAGAAGGTATATAGCAATCCAAACTACAGTACATCAAACCTTCCAGAACAGTACATTTCTGATAAGTAAAAATAACAATAACCATTTTACTGTATTAATACCGGTATTCATCAACTGATTCTTCAAATTAGGTAGGAGTGGATATAGGCAATGGCACCCCACTCCAGTACTCTTGCCTGGAAAATCCCATGGATGGAGAAGCCTGGTAGGCTGTAGTCCATGGGATCGCGAAGAATCGGACACGACTGAGCAACTTCAGTTTCACTTTTCACTTTCATGCATTGGAGAAGGAAATGGCAACCCATTCCAGTGTTCTTGCCTGGAGAATCCCAGGGACATGGGAGCCTGGTGGGCTGCCATCTATGGGGTCGCACACAATCAGATACGACTGAAGCGACTTAGCAGCAGCAGCAGCATACTTTAAAAGTACATAATGAAATTCACTAACTCATTAAGTATTATTGAGCTTTATATAAAAATTTTATGAGAAACTTAAAATGTACTTTACTTCTTTCTTTTGCTTTACTAATCAAAATCATCATTAAAAGAAAAAAACTGAATATTATACCTGGATCTGAATGGAGGGAGCCTCTAGGGCTCTGTAAACCATTGGCAGGACACTGTTCTTTATCTCGTCAGGAGGAGTTTTGGTTAGTAGCAGATCCATTTTTTGGAGGAAGATTAATAAAATCTGTGTATACAAGGGGAACAATGTATCAAAGTCTAGACTTTTTATGCCACTTTACATCTGCCAAAATTTAAAGTTGCTTCAAAAGAATAAGTTATGTGTTTTGACACTTACCATGTTGCTAGCCTGAAGGCATGGAAGACAAAAACATATAAATCAAGTCTCATGTTTCTAGAAGCACAATATTTAACATCTGTTCTTGGTTTAAATACTTAAATAAAAGCTAATTTCCTAACTTTCACATATCTTCAGTAATACATCACTCACCCACAAGTACCAACTATCTAGAAAGCTACTGGGAAAAACTAAAAGTGTGGGGGCAGCAAAGTCAGACGTCACAAAGAAGTAAATTANATAAAAGCTAATTTCCTAACTTTCACATATCTTCAGTAATACATCACTCACCCACAAGTACCAACTATCTAGAAAGCTACTGGGAAAAACTAAAAGTGTGGGGGCAGCAAAGTCAGACGTCACAAAGAAGTAAATTACATCATTGGCTTCTATGAAGTTCAAAACAAGAAAAGGTACAGAAATTAAAAGGACTATCAGGAAAAATTCTAGAAAGAAACATTTTCAGTTGTCCCTGATCATTTGTCTGCCACCACATAGCTAAGTGATAGGAACAAACCATCCCTTCTATTTATGCAGACTAGTTTTGTTAAGGCTCTGTTAAAATTTTTCAGAAGGGATTTTTAGCTAGACTAGTAAGGGGGAAAAAATGCAAAGAATGAAGGCAAATAAGTGCTCAGATGATAGATTCCTTAGGCTCCTATATGATGCACAGCTTGGTGGACATGCGACTCCACTGCTTTTCTTCCGGACACCTTGACCATGTTTGGAGAACTCTGCTTCAAACCCTACAGTTCCCTCACCTCCCCTTTTCTTAGGCAGAGGAACTCTTGCCTTACTACCATAGACTTCCTTTAGTTTCCCTCCCTTCAAGGGAAGGACCACAAACAGCCTGTCATTAAACCGTTAAATTAGGTAAGCAACAGGTTACCAATAAGCTACTGCCATGTAGTATCAGAAACTTAGTAATCTTTCCCATGTGCTAGAAAATTTCAATTAATTTCAACAACTCCTTTCACTTCAAAATGATGAAAATAGAAACTGTAAGAGAGTAATGACTTGTCCGAGGAGATGAAGGTGCCCAGATTCTAACTGAAGTATGGGACCCTACTGCTTTCTTAAATCCAAGTCCACCTTAAATCTGGGGGATAAATATTTTAATAGAATCTATATCAGATTCTCGGGGAAGGCAATGGCACCCCACCCCAGTACTCTTGCCTGGAAAATCCAATGGACGGAGGAGCCTGGTGGGCTGCAGTCCATGGGGTCGCTAACAGTCGGACAGACTGAGCGACTTCACTTTCACTTTTCTCTTTCATGCATTGGAGAAGGAAATGGCAACCCACTCCAGTATTCTTGCCTGGAGAATCCCAGGGATGGGGGAGCCTGGTGGTCTGCCGTCTATGGGGTCACACAGAGTCGGACACGACTGAAGTGACTTAGCAGCATATCAGATTCTAATTAAATTTCCTCTTAACAATACACATATTACTTCCACGGTGCTGGAAGCATTTTCCGTCTTCTAGTGAAACTATTTATTAGCAATAAAATAAAGGGAACAACTGGCAAAAACCATCTATAAATTAAAGATTCAATAACAAAGCAGAAACACAGAAATACTTAAAAGTGCAGGAGAAAAATAAATATTTATTTTACTAAACCTGTAACATTCAGTCAGGTCAATGGGAACAATATAACACATGTAAAACCTCACTACAATTTCTTTTTTGGGATAGTAACTTGTTGAGAGCTATAGACATTTACTTGCAAAGTTCAACTATAACTTTAGGAATGGTTCACTTCAAGCATATGAAAAATAGCTTCTGACTAATGGAAAAGCAAGTCTCTCACATTTACCCCAATTTTTAAAAAGCCAGATATCCATTACTTTTCTTTTCAGTGATAGTTATCATTGATTAAGACCACTGAATAACCGCAGAAAAACAGGAAAAAATATCTACATACATACCTGGATTGGCTCCTGCTGTTTAAAGACAGGCCCAAGTTCAGGTAGAATTAGCTTAACATATTCTTCTTTGGTACATTCTTCAGCAATAAGTAGAACATTGGGCAAAACAAAAGGTACCATGTCAGGGTTTACAAATTCTGAAGTCAAACAAGGCAAAATTCTCTGCACAATCACACGCTGAAAAGCAAAAATGTTTTCTTAAAATTAATCTTTATATCAGGTTTTTAGTATTAACATTGAAGTTAAGCGTCTAACACCTCCAATCCTTTGGGGTAAAGTAACTATATAATTGACAGTTAAAACTGGGGCACTTTTGAGAATAAAATATTACTATTGCTAATTATGCCAGGACAAAAGACATAACTTGGGAACATTACAGAGAAAGGGGGAAATATGGTCACTCTTTAGGAAAACTTTCCTAATTAGTCTTTATTAATATAGTTCTCTCTTAATTTCTTCATTACTTACGATTCATATCCCATATTGTAAATTATAGTTTCGAGCACGTTAACTCCATCTACATTTACTAAAAAGGCCTTGAAAACAAGGACAATATTTTGTTTCCCATTTATTCTCCAGGGCATCTAGGTAAAGGGCTAGACAAACAGTGTATAACCAATGACTATCTGATAGATTAAACAATGGAATTATTTTTACAAAGGAATTAGCCAGTTTTCCAGACAGTGGCTTTTTCAGCATTCATTAATATTTTTAGACTATGTTATCCTCACAATTTACTAAGCCAGGAAGGTAGAGTAGAAAAACTGGAAAAATCAGTATCATACCGAAGTAACCCCTTAATTGCTAGTGAGACAGTGATTTCCACAACAGTTTACAACTTCTCTACTGATGTTTAATGTCCAAGTGCTGACAGAATGTGGTCAACAGGAAAAGGGAACAGCAAACCACATTCTTGCCTTGAAAATCCATGAACAGTATGAAAAGGCAAAAAGATAGGATACTGAAAGAGGAACTCCCCAGGTCGGTAGGTGCCCAATATGGTACTGGAGATCAGTGGTGAAATAACGTAAGAAAGAATGAAGGGATGCAGCCAAAGCAAAAACAACATCCAGTTGGGGATGTGACTGGTCATGGAAGCAAGGTCTGATGCTATAAAAAGCAATACTGCATAGGAACCTGGAATGTCAGGTCCATGATTCAAGGCAAACTGGAAGTGGTCAAACAGGAGATGGCAAGAGTCAATGTTGACATTCTAGGAATCAGTGAACTAAGATGGACTGGAATGGGTGAATTTAACTCAGATGACCATTATATCTACTACTGAGGGCAGAAATCCCTTAGAAGAAATGGAGTAGCCATCATAGTCAACAAAAGAATCCAAAATGTAGTACTCAGATGCAATTTCAAAACTGACAGAATGAACTCTGTTCGTTTCCAAGGCAAACAATTCAATATCACGGTAATCCAAGTCTATGCCCCAACCAGTAACGCTAAAGAAGCTGAAGTTGAATGGTTCTATGAAGACCTATAAGACCTTTTAGAACTAGACCCAGAAAAGATGTCCTTTTCATTATAGGGGACTGGAATGCAAAAGTAGGAAGTCAAGAAATACCTGGAGTAACAAGCAAATTTGGCCTTTGAATACAAACTGAAGCAGGGCAATGACTAATAGAGTTTTGCCAGAAGAACGCACTGGTCACAGAAAACACTCTCTTCCAACAACACAAGAGAATTCTCTACACATGGACATCACCAGATGGTCAATACCGAAATCAGACTGATTATATTCTTTGAGGCCAAAGATGGAGAAGCTCTATACAGTCAGCTAAAACAAGACCAGGAGCTAACTGTAGCTCAGATCATGAACTCCTTATTGCCAAATTCACACTTAAATTGAAGAAAGCAGGGAAAACCACTAGACCATTCAGGTATGACCTAAATCAAATCCCTTATGATTATACAGTAGAAGTGAGAAATAGATTTAAGGGACTAGATCTGATAGACAGAGTGCCTGATAAACTAC
>SJYX01014950.1:102680-129683 GCA_006410675.1 Oreotragus oreotragus | reverse complement strand
GGATCATGGAAAAAGCAAAAGAGTTCCAGAAAAACATCTATTTCTGCTTTATTGACTATGCCAAAACCTTTGATTGTGTGGATCACAATAAACTGTGGAAAATTCTGAAAGAGATGGGAATACCAGACCACCTGACCTGCCTCTTGAGAAACTTGTATGCAGGTCAGGAAGCAACAGTTAGAACTGGACATGGAACAACAGACTGGTTCCAAATAGAAAAACGAGTATGTCAAGGCTGTATATTGTCACCCTGCTTATTTAACTTATATGCAGAGTACATCATGAGAAATGCTGGACTGAATGAAGCATAAGCTGGAATCAAGATTCCTGGAAGAAATATTAATAACCTCAGATATGCAGATGACACCACCCTTATGGCAGAAAGTAAAGAAGAACTAAAGATCCTCTTGATGAAAGTGAAAGAGGAGAGTGAAAAAGTTGGCTTAAACCTCAACATTCAGAAAACTAAGATCATGGCATCCAGTCCCATCATTTCATGGCAAATAGATGGGGAAACAATGGAAACAGTGGCTGACTTTATTTTTGGGGGCTCCAAAATCACTGCAGATGGTGCTTGCAGCCATGAAATTAAAAGATGCTTACTCCTTGAAAGGAAAGTTATGACCAACCTAGACAGCATATTAAAAAGCAGAGACATTACTTTGCCAACAAAGGTCTGTCTAGTCAAAGCTATGGTTTTTCCAGTGGTCATGTATGGATGTGAGAATTGGACTATAAAGAAAGCTGAGCTCAGAAGAATTGATGCTTTTGAACTGTGGTGTTGGCGATGACTCTTGAGAGTCCCTTGGACGGCAAGGAGATCCAACCAGCCCATCCTAAAGGAGATCAGTCCTGGGTGTTGACTGATGTTGAAGCTGAAACTCCAAAATTTTGGCTACCTGATGCGAAGAGCTGACTCATTTGAAAAGACCCTGATGTTGGGAAAGACTGAAGGCAGGAGGAGAAGGGGACAACAGAGGATGAGACGGTTAGATGGCATCACCAACTCAACGGACATGAGTTTAGGTAGACACCGGGAGTTGGTGATGGACAGGAAGGCCTGGCATGCTGCGGAGCATGGAGTCGCAAAGAGTCGGACACTACTGAACAACTCAGCTGAACTGAACCCTTCTAATTTTTTTATCCTATTTAATTATTTTTCCACCATGTAAAAAATATCCACTAAACTTTTATGACTTCAGTCAGTAGCCTTTTAGACATTTATGTACCCTTGGCAAAAGTTACATTTTTAGGGGAAGTGTTATTATAGTGAAGTCAAAGTAAATTTTAAATGCTAAACTCCTCACTACAGTAACAAACTGATCAACAACAAACCTTAGGCTTCCCTGGTGGCCCCAGTGGAAAAGAACCCACCTACCAAGGTAGGAGATATGAGTTTGACCCCTGATGCAGAGAGAGAGATCCCACATGCCACAGAGCAACTAGGGCCGTGCACCACATCTATTGAGCCTATGCTCTGCAACAAGAGAAGCCACTGGAATGGGAAACCTGTGCATCACAACTAGAGAGTAGCCCCTGCTTGCTACAACTAGAGAAAAGCCCGTGTAGCAGCAAAGACCTAGCACAGCCAAAAATACATACATACAACTTCTCTCTACAAACAAGTGGAAGACAGCATACAATGAAACATAGAGCAGGGACCATTTGTTTAAAAAAACAACAAACCTTAGGCAGTTTTGGCAGAACCTTTGGCAGTCCTTTGAAAAACTGTGATTTCTGAAGGTTATCTCTTTGGAATAAGGTATCAAAATATTGCAGTGTTACTGCACCAACATCATCAAAGAAGGGAATCTAAAAACAGAAAAGTAAAATTATTTTGATAAATATTGAAATACTTCTCATATGTGAAACTGACACAGTATGGTGAAAAAAAATACTNGAAAAACTGTGATTTCTGAAGGTTATCTCTTTGGAATAAGGTATCAAAATATTGCAGTGTTACTGCACCAACATCATCAAAGAAGGGAATCTAAAAACAGAAAAGTAAAATTATTTTGATAAATATTGTAATACTTCTCATATGTGAAATTGACACAGTATGGTGAAAAAAAATACTCAGAAACATTTAGTAAAATGCTTAAGACAACTTAATAAAAATTCTAATTGTAAAAATCAGAATAAAAAATAATAAATTACTTCTCTTTTTGAAGTCAATTTTTCAGAATCAGAATCTGTGAACTGACTACACAATAACATTTACCTTACATAACTAGTAAAATATTGAAAGATTAACTAAAATATCTTGAGGGCATAAACAGTACCATTTATTAAAATCCATGCGTACATGAGTGAATTAAGAGGGTTATGAACTCTTAGCATGTCTAGAACTTCTGCATGCCCAGTTATAACTACTATGTCTCTTTATTTGAAATCTTAACTTTATATCAGAGCACTTGTATCATAAATTGTTTAATTCCTTAATATTAAAGGACACTGAATATTTAATACACTCATGAATACAGACGTTATCTGGGGACTATATATGAAATCTTTAGAAGCATTTAATCAATTTTAACTCATTTTTTGTCCCTCCATCTAAGGCAGGAATTAATACATACTCACCTTTGTCATTTGATCTGCATCTGGTCTTACAGTTGGAGTTACATTTAATAGTAGTTTTACATGTTCACGGACTTCCTCAGGTATATTTGTAAGTGAACTAGATCCTAAACGACTCAACTGTTCAAAAGTAATAATGTTAAATATGAATATAAAATATTAAAAAGATATACATTTATATTGTGAACAGTCCATTTAAATCTTTTTGAAATTCATTAACTGTATTTTTAGATTGAACAAACTGCTGTTGCAAGATAACTAAAACATGTCTTTTAATACCTGAAATTGTCTCTGTTCCTAAAGCAAAATGCCCAGTATTTTAGGCCATATTTCAATTTTCACTCTAGTAAATAAATGCCATGATTAAAGTTGTAGTAACAAATATTAATCCTAAGAATTTACTTTTGTTAAGTTGACTTTATGAAAACAAAATTGAGACACTCCTCCCAGTTTAGAGAATTTTCTGAAAATATTTTAGAAAAAAAACTAAGAAATACTTAATACATTTTTAATGCAAGCAAATATTTAAAGGCAAATACCTGATCCAATTGTCTGCTGAAACTCTTGTAAATATCTTGCTTGTTAACTTCAAATACAGGTTTCCCTTTATTAAATACAGCATACATGACAGTTCCTAAAGAGTACATATCACTGGCTGTTTCACAGGTCACAGAAAGTATATATTCAGGAGCCAAATATTCAGGATTTGGAAGACACAATGATGGCAAATTTGGGTCCCATTCTTTACATGGAAACTTAGGCTATAAAAGGATAGAAAAATGATCACATGGATTAAATATGTCAAATTACAACAAACCACTGTCAAGTACTAACAACTGAGTTTTATTTCATACTCAGTCATGCAAGTAAAAACGTCACCAAGACTTTCAATTCTAAATTTCCCCAAATCCCAAAACTACATGTATGAAACAAGCTAAGAGATAGAATAAGAACTCCTGTATCTTTGAGATTATTGGCACTCTCTTCCAGAAAACAAATTATCAGTATACTATATGATGCATTTTGAATGTGGGAAGGTATGGCCTATGTTTTCTGATATAGGCTTTAAACTTACGAGCTCAAGTAGATTATAGTTGTTTGAAACCTTGTTCTTTCACTAATAAGCTATGTGATTTAATTAATAGGTTCAAAATTAAACCTTTTGTTGTAAAATTAAACAAATGTATGGAAAACAGGCCCAGCACAATGCCTGACCCATAGTATATCTCAACCAATACTAATTCTTTCTGCTTCCCCTAAAAATGTTTACTTATATTAAAAATATATCTTAGGTCAAATCATGGTTTCTTTAACAACTACATAGTAAAAATCTGAAATATTGCAGTGTTTTCCTAAGTATAAATAGGTAGGTTTCATAATTACTAAGTAACAGGTGCTTTTTAGCCAGAAAAACTGGGTTTAAATCTTAGCTCTACTGCTTACCACCTGCCTAAACTAAAAGCAGGTTAGTTCATTCTATGAGTCTAACTTGGTCATCTGTATCATTCCTATACCTCACTGAGTTGTTGCAAGGATAATAAGTAAATACACAGGTAGTGTTTAGAAAGAGCTTCAATAAACATTAGCCATGACTGCTACTGTTGCTATCGTGCTCCCTAAACAAGATTCTGTGGTTCAGTAAGTTGGGGAAACACTGCTAAATTCACAGTTTGTTCCTGTACCTGACATTCTGAGGGGGAAAAAAACCTACCTAAACCCAAAAGTGCTCAAATTTGCTTAACTTTAGCACTTTCTTCTCAAGTAACATTACCATGGAATTAGTGTACTGAATATTTGTAGGTACAATGAACACTAGAAATTTTCTACAAAGCTATAAATTTAAACATACCACTGTACCACAAAGCCTATTTATACACATTTATCAGACTTCCCAGGTGATGCCAGTGGTAAAGAATCTGCCTGCCAATGTAGGAGACACAAGAGACGCAGGTTAGATCCCTGGGTCAGGAAGATCCCCTGGAGGAGGAAATGGCAAACCACTCCAGTATTCTTTTCTGAAAAATCCCATGGATGGAGGAGCCTGGCATACTGTAGTCCACGGGGTCACAAAGAGTTAGACATAACCAGGCAACTATGCACAGACTTCTCTGTCCTCTACTATCTATCTACTCTCAAACTCACGTCCACTGAGTTGGTGATGCCATCCAATCATCTCATCATCAAACATATAAATTCTCTATTTCAGATGCAATTTAAAAATTTCCAGAGCTTTAAAAGAAATCAGAAGAATAAAACCTTTATTACCTCTTGTTCAGAAGGATTGGTTGATGATACACAAAAATCAAAGCCCATTATTTTCCAGGCTCCACTTTTATTCAAAATTATATTTTCAGGTGTAATATTTCCATGAATCATTTTCACACTGCTGTGCAAAAATGACAATCCTTCAGAAACCTGTAAATGGGAATCAAAGATATTTTTACATTCAAGTACATTAATAAATGTCTCATAATAATCAAATTTGCTGCTTCTCCCAATAAAAATTTTTACATATCAGTTTATTAAATTTCATAAATGCAAAAGTGTAGAGAAAGTTGCCACAGCATTCTAAGCATTAGTAAGAAATACTCCCAAAACAGAGAGCAACAATTTATTTAAGTTCCTTTCTACATACACAAAAGCAAAAGAAAAGACTTTGTGTCCCAAATTTATTCAGTTCCTGAGTTTGAAAAGTGAGAGAATCTGGTTTCTGAGTTAACAGACACTAAATATCAAGAAATACCTTTGTAAATTTGATTCTAATTCTTAATATTTTTTATACTTACACTCCACAATGAAATTAAGTTTTTCTTAGTATTGTGTTCAGTTTTCAAACTGATGTTTACTCATTCTTACTTTGGATTAATATTTGATAATTTATATTGTGCCTGTGATCACCATGGTATTTGTTAACAAAAAGTGAAGACTGAATTTGAAAGGACCAACCATACCAAGTTTTGGAAAGGTGAAAAAATACGTAACTTTTATACTGCAATGGGAATGCAAAATGGTATTACCATTTCTAAAACAGTTTTTTATTTTCTTAGAAGATGAACTATATACATACTGTTTGATTTAGTCACCCCACTCCCTGGTAATTAACCAAGAGAAGTGAAATTAAATGTCCATCAAGAACATGTACATGAATATTCATAGCAGCTTTATTCACAATTGCCCAAAACTGTAAACGACCCAAATGACCGTCAATGAGTGAGGTATAGCCATTCTATGGACTACTACTCAGCAATAAAAAGAAGTACTGATACGCACAACTATATGAATGAATATCAAAATAATTTGATTGACTGAAAGAAGCCCAGCCAAAAACACAGTACATATTGTATGATTTCATTTAGAAGATTCTAGAAAATACAAACTGATTCATAGTGATAGAAAGTAGGTCAGTGGTTTCCTGGGATGAGAGACAGAGGTAGCAAGGAGTAAGAAGTAAGGATTACAAGAGGTATGAGGACACTCTGGAGGGTCATGGATACGTACATTATTTTGACTGCAGTGATGGTTCTACCTAGGAACTTAATAACTGTGTATTTTTAAATATGTGAAGTTTACTGTATGTTAATTAATTATACCTTAACAAAGCTGTTAAAAATAAAGAACAAAATTATCTCTGTCCTCCAAAACAAAGAATCTACTGTATAAATTTACTCTATAAAGCTGAAGATATTTTGGTAAGTAGGGGAAGGAAATCAGCAAAAGTGGAATGGACTTATGAGATGCATTCTGAAGGTTTAAAACTCAAAAAAGTAAAAAAGGAACCACACACCCACCAGTCAACAAGTGCTCTTCTACAAAGGTCACTAATGTTATGTTTCATACATTAAAAATACAATTTAAGCCTAACAATTAACTGTAGAGAAATTCCAGAAAACAGAAATGATTTTTAAATTACTAAAAAGATGCAAAGGTTTATATAAAGCAGTTTATATGGCTAAATTTGAAACGGCTATAAAAATACTTTTGAAGGAAAATATTCCATCCACACGAAGAATAAAAATACATACCTGAAGCAAACCATATTTGGTTTCTACATCATAAAGTTTATAATCCTTAATGTCTGGAGACACAGGGGAAGGTAGATTTTCCCAGTTACCCAGAACATTGGCTAAACTGGCGAAAACTGGTTCCGTGCAAAATGCCAAGCAGTCCCTGTTTTAAAAAAAGAAAAATATGAGTGGTCCTATTTAACTACCAAGAAGGTAGACAAGTTTAGATTTATTTTCACTATTATGAAATTAATATTTTCACTATTATGAAAGCTCTGTATATGAAATACACTGGATAATTACCACTGTGATTTTTGAATAATTGATATTCTTTATGGAAAACCAATAAATTAATTTAGAATACTGTTATATTCCCCCTATTTCTAAGGCTATAACTTTCAGAATATGCTCACAGGAAACTACAGACTTCCCAGATGCTTCTGGAGCAAGAGTCGTTAGGACACAGCTCGAGCTCACACAAGCTGGCCACATTTCTTTTTTTCACTGTTAAGAACAAATATCTGGATGGGGGGTGGCGGTCACTGAATTATGTCACTTGAGACCTTTGTGAGTTGTTGGAGCCCTGGGAGGGCACATTATTTTTGCATCTTTCGGACTGTCTTTTGCACCTAGAAACAATGTGAATACCTTTTTGTTCTTGCTTGGGAAACATGGTATCCTGTGGGGCCTCCTCTGGTACTTTGCAAGCTCTGGTACTTATCCTCCATAACACACTGCTAGGAGAGGTATGCATGCTGAGCGCTGGCGAGGGGCTGGGGGGTGTGCTATTTCTGGGTGGGTGAGTGGGTGGGAGTGTCCAGGAGTCTCTGGCCTAGGCGTGGGTCAGCAGTGGCCTGCTGCAGGGTTGGGAGCACTGAGCACTGCCTGCATGGGACCTTTTGAAGAAAGTCACCTTTATCTTTATTATCTTCTAACTCCACCATAGTTTCCAGTTCCACTTTAGTCGCTCAGTCGTGTTCGACTNCTGCAGATGGTGACTGCAGCCATGAAATTAAAAGAGGCTTGCTCCTTGGAAGAAAAGTTATGACCGACCTAGACAGCATATTAAAAAGCAGAGACATTACTTTGCCAACAAAGGTCTGTCTAGTCAAAGCTATGGTTTTTCCAGTAGTCATGTATGCATATGAGAGTTGTACTATAAAGAAAGCTGAGCACTGAAGAACTGATGCTTTTGACTTGTGGTATTGGAGAAGGCTCTTGAGAGTCCCTTGGACTGCAAGGAGATCCAAACAGTCCATCCTAAAGTAAATCAGTCCTGAATATTCATTGGAAAGACTGATGCTGAAGCTGAAACTCCATACTTCGGCCACCTGATTGGAAGAACTGACTCATTGAATAGACCCTGATGCTGGGAAAGACTGAAGACAGGAGGAGAAGGGGACGATGAGCATGAGATGGTTGGATGGCATCAACAATTCAATGGACATAAGTCTGAGTAGACTCTGGGAGTTGGTGATGGATAGGGAGGCCTGGCGTGCTGCAGTCCAGCGGGTCGCAAAGAGTCGGACACGACTGAGCGACTGAACTGAGCTGAACTGACTGGAAGTGACTATGGAGCCCATGTGCAGAGGATCAACAAGGCTCCCCCTGGTTGCCGAGGGGCCAGGAGATACGATGTTCTGTTCAGAGCATGGCCCATGGACACACCTGGAGCTGAGGGAACTCACTAGGAGGTCCATGTGGAAGATTTCAGGGCCAGGCAGTTAGGTCCAGATGCTGGTCAGCAGTGACTGGCCTCATGCAACCTCAATCTCAGAGCAGCTTTGTTTTTATCTATCATTTTTATAGGTGTCACAAGTTTCCAACTTTTAAAATTAGCATTCTTGTTTTTGGGTTTTTTTTTGTATTGCTTTGTGCATACTGTGCGGCTTGCGGCATCTTAGTTCCCAGACCAGGGACTGAACTTGGGCCACCAGCATTAGAAGCTCAGAGTCTAACCACTGGACGGCCAGGGATTTCTCTATTGTTTTTTGACTATAAGAATGTTTAGAAATTCAGAAAACGTTAGATACTAACATTCAATAAGCTTGTAGACTAATGATCAAGAACTCAAGCTCTGAAGACAAATACTCCACATCAAGTCCCAGCACCCTTATTCTTTGTTGGTCTCACTTAGACACTTTGAGTCTCACTTTGTCCATTTGTAAAATGGTGATGCAAGACCACGGTGAAGGGTTACCGTGAAGATCAAATGCATGTGAAATACATAACATGCTGACTAAAATATAAGCTCAATAATTGCTTACAATTGCTACTGTAATTACCAAGTGTCTGAGACTTCAAGTCCTAACATTTCATGCCTTAGGGCTTTTAGGCTATGGTAAGCGACCCCATGGACTGTAGCCTATCAGGCTCCTCCCTCCATGGGATTCTCCAAGCAAGAGTACTGGAGTNGCTTACAATTGCTACTGTAATTACCAAGTGTCTGAGACTTCAAGTCCTAACATTTCATGCCTTAGGGCTTTTAGGCTATGGTAAGCGACCCCATGGACTGTAGCCTATCAGGCTCCTCCCTCCATGGGATTCTCCAAGCAAGAGTACTGGAGTGGGTTGCCATTGCCTTCTCTGAAGAACTGTAAGGCAGCGTAGTAACAAAGCTATCCCAAGCCTCTGCACCTAGACAGTGACTGCTAAATGGCAAACATGCCTTCTGCTATTTCATCTGTCAGTAGTACTGAGTAACTTTTTTTTCACCTTGAATCTATTTTTCAAGTGAAAGCATATGCAGAAGTTCAATATGTATAAAAGACAGAGCTGCTTAGGTTGAAGGAGGAACTTACACTGACCTGTCAGCTCAGTTATCATGAAAGATAATGATCCTGATCTTGCTCTTCACTCCCTTGCTAAGCTTATTAACACAGCGAACACCAGGCTTTCATTCACTGAACTGTACTGGAGGAAAACTGCTCAAATACTCTTAGGGTTTGAATACAATTTTCAGTGATCCCCAGGACTCATTTATTTTAGCAACTCTAATTATTTAGCAACTCTAATTATTTTTTTCCTTTGCTGTCTTGTCCTCAGAATCATCCTTGGCCATATCAATAGTCATGATTATTCTTCAAGTTTGAAGCCCTTATTATCTTTTATGAATATTTATTTCCATCATCATTACAAACAGTTACACACCAGAAGCACCATAGCCCATCTCAAGGACCATCTTACCCAACCACAGGTATTTACTAACTATTCATTTCCTACCTTCTACTACCACCACCTAATCTAGCTTCCCAGTAACTTTATTCAACAAGTCTGAAGTATTCAGTCCTGACTACAGTTTACCCCTTTCTTTCTCCCTATTGCCTTAACAATCATCCTTACTACCCTTTACTGAGCAAACACTTACTAACCCTGTAGTTACCATCACAGGTTTCTTTTACTCTCTTGCTTCTGTCAGAAGCTGAAGCAACAATACAAAATCCAAGACTTCATAAACTCACATCTAAAGACATAATATACTTAATCTTGCTCTTTTTATTTTTCAACATTCAAGAATATCCCTTCACAGCCCTCATATTAACTCCTCATTCTTTTACCCACTACTCATCTATGATCCACGTTCTACCTGAAAAGTAAAGTTCATTTAACATGGATGATCTCATTTCCCTGCACTTTACCTCCGTATATTAGTGATTCATAACTATCCTCCTCATGAGAAATGCTGGAATGGAAGAAACACAAGCTGGAATCAAGATTGCCAGGAGAAATATCAATAACCTCAGATATGCTGATGACACCACCCTTATGGCAGAAAGTGAGGAGGAGCTAAAAAGCCTCTTGATGAAAGTGAAGGAGGAGAGCAAAAAAGTTGACTTAAAGCTCAACATTCAGAAAACGAAGACCATGGCATCCGGTCCCATCACTTCATGGGAAATAGATGGGGAAACAGTGGAAACAGTGTCAGACTTTATTTTTTTGGGCTCCAAAATCACTGCAGATGGTGACTGCAGCCATGAAATTAAAAGACGCTTACTCCTTGGAAGAAAAGTTATGACCAACCTGGATAGTATATTCAAAAGCAGAGACATTACTTTGCCGACTAAGGTCCGCCTAGTCAAGGCTATGGTTTTTCCTGTGGTCATGTATGGATGTGAAAGTTGGACTGTGAAGAAAGCTGAGCGCCGAAGAATCGATGCTTTTGAACTGTGGTGTTGGAGAAGACTCTTGAGAGTCCCTTGGACTGCAAGGAGATCCAACCAGTCCATTCTGAAGGAGATCAACCCTGGGATTTCTTTGGAAGGAATGATGCTAAAGCTGAAACTCCAGTACTTTGGCCACCTCATGTGAAGAGTTGACTCATTGGAAAAGACTCTGATGCTGGGAGGGACTGGGGGCAGGAGGAGAAGGGGACGACCGAGGATGAGATGGCTGGATGGCATCATGGACTCGATGGACGTGAGTCTGAGTGAACTCCGGGAGATGGTGATGGATAGGGAGGCCTGGAGTGCTGCGATTCATGGGGTCGCAAAGAGTCGGACACGACTGAGCGACTGAACTGAACTGAACTGAACTATCCTCCTGAAACTTCCTTTTCGTTCCTTCTATGGGACTTGATTCACATAATGATGTCTTCCCTGCTGGGTTCCTTTCTAGCTTCCAAACTGCCATCCTACTGAAATGATGGAGGATCACTAATAACTTCTCCCTAGCCAAATGCAATGGTCCTTCTCAGCCTGCCTTTCCTTTTTATTAGGTGGTCTCCAGAGTTAGGGATGGAGAAGGCAATGGCACCCCACTCTGGTACTCCTGCCTGGAAAATCCCATGGACAGAGGAGCCTGGAAGGTTGCAGTCTATGGGATCGCTGAGGGTCAGACACAACTGAGCGACTTCACTTTCACCTTTCACTTTCATGCACTGGAGAAGGAAATGGCAAACCACTCCAGTGTTCTTGCCTGGAGAATCCCAGGGACGGGGGAGCCTGGTGGGCTGCCATCTATGGGGTCACACAGAGTCAGACACGACTGAAGTGACTTAGCAGCAGCAGCAGTGTTAGGGAGTCCTTTCTGCCCTTATTTGGCTCCCGTAACACACTGCCAATTTTTCTCCTGCCATACAACACGTATGGCATTTCGCCTCCAGTTTCTTTCCCTGGCCCTTCTGTCCCCTTTTCAAGTTCTGTCATCACTACTCTGGTCTTTTGACTCATGCTCCTGAAATTCATTTTTTTTATGGTTTTAATTACTGCCTCTCTGTTACTAGGGCTTCCCTTGTGGCTCAGCTGGTAAAGAATCCACCAGCAATGCGGGAGACCTGGGTTTGATCCCTGGGTTGGGAAGATCCCCTGGAAAAGGGAACAGCTTCCCACTCCAGTATTCTGGACTGGAGAATTCCATGGGCTGTATAATCCATGGGGTAGCAGAGAGTCGGACACGACTGAGCGACTTTCACCACCACCACGCTATTCACCTCCACAGACATCACCACCTCTGAACTTTTGTCTGGCTTACTGTTCTACAGCACATTTCTTTTGGATGATTCCAGTGCCATTTCCATATTATTAAGTCATTAAAAACTGGAAGTTACTTTTTTCTTCCGTAACGTGTTCCTATTTCCATCAATGCTACTGTAATTCTTACACCTAGCCATGATAATGCCTTAAAGTAACCTCTAAATTCTCTCTCTTCATGAATGCCAATAAAGCCCAAGTTCTGCAATATTTAAATCAGTATAAGGGGAGCTGCAGGGTCAGAGATAGTGGAGTAACTGAGGGCTATGGGCTGACATACAGACCTAGTAAAAAGGTAAACACCCAGAACAGTACTACCTGGAACACACATAAAAACCTCTGAACACTGAGTCAATGAAAAGGGCACAATGAACTCTAGCAAATTAACAAGAACCACTTCTTTCAGGCAGGGACTTCTCTTGTAGCTTCCATTTGGAGTAATGGAGTCTTGAGCGTAGAATAAACACATACAGACTCATGGCAAATGTAGGGAAAACTCTTATTAATATTTTAAAAAGAGCTATACACATAGCATATGCAAGTAAATTTTAAAGAAGTAATTAATCCATAAGAACCGAACACTCAAAGTTTATAAAAATTTTTCACTGAAAGTATGTTGCATAGATAGAATGCAAATATAAAGGGTTTTTTTTTAACTATTTTTTTAGGAAGTCTCTAATGTAAGTTTTCATGAAAATTTACCTGGATTCTTCTAAAGGATGCTGGACAGTAAGAAGTCGAGGGTGTCGCAGTCGAGTTAACTGTTGGACTCCTCGTTTTAGAGAATCGATGATTTGATCCTTTTCAAATTTTTGATATCTGTCGATGAGCTTTTTATCAAAGACAAAAACAGCCACTTCCTAATAAAAGACATGTGTAATTTTAATCAAGAATATATAAAAGTAATAAAATTTGAGCTATGCATTATCTACAAACGTGTAATGCTATGCAAATTTTAGCACCATTGTAATACTTTTCTGATATCAAAAAGTTGGTTTCTTCACGATTACTAAATTTAAAGATTTTTAAAGTTGTAAGAGTCAGGCTTCCCAGTTGGTGCAGTGGTAAAGAGTACACCTGCCAATACAAGAGACAAAAGAGACACAGGTTTAACACCTGGGTTGGGAAGATCCCCTGGAGAAGGAAATGACAACCCACTCCAGTATTCTTGCCTGGGAAGTCCCATGGATAGTCCCATGGTTGGCGGGCAACCTCAAGGTCTCAACCTTTTGAGACCTCACAGGGTCTCAAAAGAGTCAGACACAACTTAGTGACTAAATAACAATGAAACATGATATATGCCTCCAGGAAACTATCTGAGAGCTTCAAACAGCACTCACATATACACTGCCTTTATAAGTTAGCCTGGCACACACACACATGCATACACACACACGCACACGCACACACACACACACACACACACACACACAATATTAGCTCTTTCGATTAGTTTGAGACAGAACAAACAGGAGCTAAGAACCTTATGTAATATTATTTTGAACTAAAAACAAATGACCTAAAAGTTCAAGCTCCTATCTCACTATTCATGCGTACAATCTTATTTTAGTAAGTGTTCTAACACATTTTAAAATGCATCTAATTTAAATGTGTTTATTTTTTCAAGATGTTTTAACTCTTTAAAAAAAGATGTGATTTCTGAGCTCCTACGGATTTACCTCTCTGAAGGAAGAACACTACAGTTCATAAAGAAAAGAAAGAACACACTCTCTGAGGCATCCATTCATTGTCTTAGGTCAAAGATGAAAGATTTCAGATCAGAACAGGTTATCAACTATCTTAAAATATTTTCTTTGGTCCAAACAGTTAATTAAAATTAGCCAATGTCAACAAAGTAGTGAGTAGTTAACTCAACTTTAGGCCTCATACTGACTTTCTAGAAGAAAACTTAGACTGCGCCTCAAAACTTCTCAACAGAATAGATTATCACCTAATCCCTAGCTTGTGTCTGGCTTCTACTACTTCACCATACGACCCCTCTGGTAACACATATCGCCTGCATGAAATTCCTGTCCTATCTATGCTTATATAACCATTTTAATCCTAAAGATGCTTCCCTGTAAAAAGACTAAGTCAGTTTCAAAGCTATAAGGGAAATATAGCAGAATAAACTCTAAGCCCAGCAATTATCTACTAGACATTACAAGAGTTATTTTATAGCATCTCTAGAAAGAGATTGTAGAAAGATTAATGGTTAGGAAGTAAGAGCTGCTTTAAATAAACACTCAAAAAGGAAACTAAATAATACTTATGACTAAATAGTAGCTTCAAGTGCTAATAAACTATAATTGAAGATCTATCTATTTCCACATGTTTACATGTTGTATTTGGTTAAGTTTATCTAGATAATAACTTTTTAAAATCTCAATGGCTCATTTTATATACAAAACTAGCCTAAGAACTTTATTTTACTACAAAATATAGACTTGCCATGAAGATTCTCAGGAAATCTTAATTTCACTTTCCTAAATTATTTACTATGAGCTACTTCTTCAATGAATGTCTTTCAAAAATAATAAAGAGCAGCAGAATTGGTTTTTGGAAGCATAAAGACAGAATAATAATACAGATGTCCAATCAGGCACAACGAAAGCACAAGCAACTCTGTATTTACCAAGTCTTCTTATCTTGCTGTAGTCCAGGTTTCATAAATATGTTCTTTTTTCATCAGTTTTTAAGTGCTGTTCTAACAACTCTTCTCAGAGGGTTTCAAACATTTAAGTTAAAAAATTTTAAGTTGTATGTAATATGAAAATTTTAATTAATCATCTACTAATGTGAACTTGAATAACCAATCCTAGCAAAAAATACATAGATATCCCTCAAAGGGTTATGTATACAAACCCTGAAAATACTAATATAAGGATTGTTTTTACTTGGAAATACTGCTGTGTTTTTTGTGGGCTTTTTTTTTTTTAATACAATGTGAAATTATGATACTTTTTGAAAATCATGTAAAAACAGTAAAATGTGAGGAAATGGAGGAAAGAACAAGATGTAAACTTTAAATGCAATAGTTTGAATATCACAGTATTTATTTCACCACCATATAACAAGAGAAAACACTTTCCTATTTTTAACTATTAAAACCAGGTATAAGAATCTCCTAGCCCAAAATATCTTACCTGATGTTTAAATTTAAGATCATATACTGTGCTATAACGGAGAAGGCAATGGCAACCACTCCAGTACTCTTGCCTGGAAAATCCCATGGACAGAGGAGCCTGGTAGGCTGCAGTCCATGGGGTCACAAAGAGTCGGATACGACTGAGCGACTTCACTTTCACTTTTCACTTTCATGCACTGGAGAAGGAAATGGCAACGCACTCCCGTGTTCTTGCCTGGAGAATCCCAGGGACGGGGGAGCCTGGTGGGCTGCCGTCTATGGGGTCACACAGGGTCGGACACGACTGAAGCGACTTAGCAGCAGCGGCAGCAGCATTGTGCTGTAAGGGCTGCTGTGGGAGATCAGACGGTAAAAAATCTGTCTGCAATGTGGGAGACCCAAGTTCAATCCCTGGGTCAGGAAGATCCCCCGGAGAAGGGAATGGCTATCCACTCCAGTATTCTTGCCTGGAGAATCCCATGGACAGAAAAGCCCTGCGGACTACAGTCCATGGGGTCACAAAGAGTTGGACACGACTGAGTGACTAACACTTTCACTTCACTTTCATTCTGCTATAAAACACAACTACAATCAAGTACACTATATGCTAAGTGAAAAAAAGCTGAGAGGGTAGGCAAGATTCCTTCAGCCTCAATGTCACTTTTAGGGGGAAGAAAAGGACAAAGAAGAGTATCCTTTTCCAGTATTTTTCCCCCCGTTTCTCTAAAATCAGCGCTGTTCAACAGAACTTTCTGTGATAGAAAGTTCTATACCTGCATTGTCCAATATGGTAATACTAGCCACAGGTGGCTATGCAGCATTTGAAATGTGATCAGTGCAACAACAGAAAAACTAAATTTAATCTTAATTTTAATTAATTGAAAAAGCCATACGTATCACATGGCTACCAATATTGTATTAAGTACAGCTCTAGATTATCTATTTTCTCTGATTCTCTTTTAATAAATATGAGGCTACTGAAAAAAGAATTAACATTTTTCAATTAAGGGAGAAATTCAAATGAGGCTTCAGTGCCAAGCTAGTTAGACACTCAGCTCTTACTTAAGCAACCAGTCAGCATTCCAGACAGGATACTCAGAGTTCTGACCTCTGAGGTTTGAAAGAGGCAAAGAAAGAAAATTCAAAATCATATCCACAGAGAGCAATGATATATTCTAAAACTACCTTTTTCCTCAAAGCAATAATTTTGTCAGAAAAAAAAAAAAAAGAAGTACAGTATAGTTTCATAAGAGAACTCAGTTCTGAAAGTTAGCCGCTGAGAAATGCTAAATTAACATGCAATATCTAAGCAATCATCTACTATTTGTACCTGGTTCTCACGTTTATGGCAAAAACAGAAGCTCCAATAGTAACAGAGGGTTTCAGCATATGAACTAATGATATAAACACAAACACCCTGACACTTTTGATTAAGGACAAAGACACTATTATGTTATCGCATTCTTAATAACGCAAAATTTAGTAAATGTGGTATTCTTTCACTTTCCCTTTATATAACTGATTATAAAAGCAATTTGTACTGGCATTGGAGGTTGGTCATTTATATAACTTCATGATCTCATTCATAGCTTTCTAAGTAGTCAATACTCAAGGAACCATTATTTTTTGGATGTTCAAAAAATGACCAATCAATATCTAAGGTACAGATCAACTTTGGACTTAAGGACTTCCAACCAAATGGCAATAAAAACAAGATTTAAGGTACAAATCACATACCAGCAATCTATCACAGGACCAAGACTCCTCCTTCATAAAAGGATAACCAAAGCCAATTTAGTCTTTAATATACTTACTTGGGAATAATCCGATTTTGGAAAAGTCATAATGCATACCCACAATTATACAATTTTGATACTCATTGGAAAATATGTGTAATAAACCCCACATGTCTTAAAGTCTATATGTTTCACATATAGGGAAGTGAAGTACTTTTGGAAACTAATTTTTCTTTTTAAAGAATATATTTCCACAGAGGTTTTAAACCTGGAGATTTTCCAACTCTTCAACAATTCCAAAAGAAAGTGGTTAGTAAATTTTAATAATCCTCCACATTTCTCAGAACTATCTGTTGGTTTCTTAACTTAATAAAAATACAACTCAAACTACTCTTCACTAAAAGAACAATCTCCAAATAACTTTTAAACCAATATATCCCACAAATGTATCACCCTTTGATCGTAAAAACTACCAGGTTAATAAACATGAAAAAATATTACAGAAGTCTACTTTCTAGAAGACTGTCGAAGAAAAGAGGGAAGTAAGAGTGCTTAAAAAAAGAATGCACTTAACATTAGAAAAGTTTAACTGAGTAGTATGTCATAACTTCTTGACAAAGATAAAAGGAACATGGGAATTTTTATTCTAAAACATTTTGCTAAATATCTAATACATTCATTTGCTCAACTGATATATGTTATTAAGTAAACAAAATTAAATCACAAGATGAGCTGATACATCAAATAATGTATTTGTAACTAGGACATTCAAGGGCATGTTTAAAAGCTTTTGCTTTTCTATGACTCCCTTAGATGAATGAAATGACAACTAAAGAACCGATTACTTTCAGCATTTCTTAAAATAAAAGTGCATACATGCACAGTATGGTCATTATTAGCATGTGTGTTATTTTTCCAGCTGAACTCTAAATTAAAACTTACCTGCTTTGTTGACTTTTTTGTGCCATTAAAAATCTTCCAAGCTAGCCCATTGCCACCACTGGCAATGTGTCGACCAACGTCAAATTCTCTAGTGACAGGATTTCCCATCACAGCACTAGTGACGTCAGCTGTTACTTTTGTAACAGTACTCTTCAACTTATTTAGCATGGACTCCATGGCTGCAGTTCTGGGTAGTTATAGTTACCTAGAAACAGAGAAGTATAGGAGAGCAGTGATCATTGGTTCTTCCTTCTTTAAGCACTTACTCATTACTTAGTTTAAAAGTTTAATATACCCCAAACAACAAACAAAACAATTCTATAGAGACAAAGGTATATGTTAGTTTTGCCTTCAGAGAACCCAATATACTTGAGTCTAGGAGCCAAATTGTGCTTCAACCCTAACTGTCACAGACTATTAAGAGAAAAGACACAGTCACACTTGACACTAATGTGAATGCTGCTCAACTATAACAATGATCATATTATAAGACCCTCTAAGACTTGAATTGGTACAGAGGGTCTGAATCTTTCGTCTCAGTAAAAATAACTATATAAAACCTGAAAGGCTCTACTGTTATACTAAACTATACCAGCTGAAAATCTGAATCTACAAATGAAATGGAGGATTCTAAAAGTAAAAATTATTCAGGTATATAAAAACTTATCTTACGTTATCTCTAAAAGATAGCTAATCATTTAAAGCAAAAATAGTAAAAATGTATTGCACTTATATGTAAAAGTAAAAATATGACAAGACAAACCAAGGATAAGAGAGGGGAAGTGAAAGTATATTTTTGAAATATTCTTGTATGTGAGGTAGTATAATATCATTTGAAGTCAGACTGTGGCACATTAAAGACATATTACAGACCCTAGAGCAATACCTAAAATAATAAAGAGACAAACCTAAACAGCCAATAGTGGAAATAAAATGGAACCCTTCATTACCTGAGTTAATTTTTTAAAAAATAGGAAAAGAAAAAAAAACAAAGAACAAATGTGAAAAATAGTAAGTAAGTAACAAGACAGAGTTAAATCCACCCATATAAATAACGACATTAGATGTAAATGATTTAAAGCCCTGTTAAATGACTGAGACTATCAAACTATATTAAAAAAGCAAGACTCAATTACACATGTTTACAAAAAACCCACTTTACAGGATGATTTAAAAGTTTAAAAATGGGGACTTCCCTGGTGGTTCATTGGTTAAGACTTTGGGCTTTCAATGGTCAGGGAGCTGGATCCCACATGCTGCAACTAAGTTTAAAAATGTGAAAATAGGAGCTGGAGTGGATATATTAATAACAGAGAGAACAGGCTTCAAGACAAAGAGGGACACTTTACAGTGACAAAGTTGTCAATTCTCAAGAAGATATAACAATCCTAAATGTGTAAATATTGAACTAAGAGAGCTTCAAAATAAATGCAGCAAAAACTAACAGAACTGAAGGAAGAAATAGACAAATCTTCAAGTGTATCTGGGGACTTCACAGATTTGTTCTTGGTGGCTGATGGACAGAAAGACCAAAAAGACAGAAAATCAGAAAGGACGTAGAAGTCCTGAACACTGGAGATGCGCGTTCAGTCCCTGGGTCAGGAAGATCCCTTGCAGAAAGAAAATGGCAACCCATTACAGTATTCTTGCCTGGGGAATCCCATGGACAGAGGAGCCTGGTGGGCTATAGTTCATGGGGTCACAAAAGAGCAGGACACGACTTAGAAACTTAACAACAACAACAAATCAAGTAACCTAACCTAAAACACTCCACTCAACAAAAGCAGAATGCATTTTCTTTTCATATGTACATGGTATATTCACTAAGACAGACTATATGCTGCACCATAAAACAAGTCTCAAAATGAGTGAAATTACTGGAATTTTATATTTTTCAACAAAGACAATGAAATTAAGCTAGAAGTCAGTGATAGATAAATATCTAGAAAAAATGCAGATACCTGGAAATTAAACAACACTTCTAAATACTCAAGGGTTAAAAAAGAAATCACAGAAGAAACTTTAAAATATCTGGAAATGAATGAAATTGAGAAATCTGTGATATGTAGGCAAAGCATGCCTTGTAGGAAATTCACAGCTTCAAATGTTTACATTAGGGGAAAAAATTCTAAAATCAATGGTATAAGCTTCTAACTTCTAGAAAGTTAGAAAAAAAGAAGAGAATTAAACTCAAAATAAATTTAAAAAGTTGAAAGAAGAAAATAAAGAACAGACTTAAATGGAACAGACTGAATTTAATTTAATAAGAGAAATGAAAAAGAAAAGCAATGAAGCCACATACTTTTTTAAGATAAATCTCTAATTACATTAAGAAAACTTTTAAAAACACAAATGACCAGTACTGTACAAGGAGGAAATCCTGCAGAGGCTAATCCCTTACAGATTCTATAGATTCTGAATCAATCAGGTATTATATTATGGATAATCTTATGCCAGCCAATTAATTCAACAACTTGGATAAAGTGAAACAATTCTTTGGAATGTACAACAACCACAACTGAAGAGAAAGTCAGAATAATCCTATATTTCCTGTAAGATGTTACAGAAAAAACCTGAATGACCTTTCTGGTCAACCCAGTAAAAGAAATGCATTTCATAACTACAACTCTTACCACAAACAGAACTCCAGGCTTAGATGGGTTGACTGCTGAGTATGGGGTGATTGCAGCCAAGAAATTAAAAGACATTCACTCCTTGGAAGAAACGTTATGACAAACCTAGACAGCATATTAAAAAGCAGAGACATCACTATGTCAACAAAGCTCCATATTGTCAAAATTATTGAAGTAGTCGTTTGTGGATGTGAGAGGTGGACCATAAAGAAGGCTGAGCACCAAAAATTGATGCTTTCCAACTGTGGTGCTGGAGAAAGACTTTTAAGAGTCCCTTGGACTGCAAGGAGATCAAACCAGCCAATCCTAAAGGAAGGTGAAGGTGAAGTCGCTCAGTCGTGTCCAACTCTTTGTGACCCGTGGACTGTAGCCCACCAAACTCCTCTGTCCATGGGATTCTTCAGGCAAGAATACTGGAGTGGGTTGCCATTTCCTTCTCCAGGGGATCTTCCTGACCCAGGGATTGAACCCAGGTCTCCCACATTGCAGGCAGACGCTTTAACCTCTACACCACCAGGGAAGCCCATCCTAAAGGAAATCAACCCTCAATATTCATTGGAAGGACTGAAGCTAAAGCTGAAGCTCCAGTACTTTGGGCATCATTTGCGAAGAGCAGACTCTCTGGAAAAGACCCTGATGCTGAGAAAGACTGAGGGCAGGAGAAGGGGGCAACAGAGGATGAGATAGTTGGACAGCATCATCGACTCAATGGACATGAGTTTGAACAAACTCGGTGAGATAGTGAAAGCACAGAAGCCTGGCGAGCTGCAGTCCATAGCGTTGCAAACATTCGGACACAACTGAGCTACTGAACAACAATAAGTAGGTTAAGGCAGAAAAATTTTTTTGACCAAAGTCAATACTCATTCATTATAAAAACTCTCAGCAAACTAAGAACAGAAAGGAGCTTCCTCAACCTGATAAATGGTATCTCTGAATATCTACAGGAAGGAAGAGAGGAAGTAAAACTTTATTCTCACTGACATGATCATACACCCAGAAAGTCAGAAGTAATACACAAAAATAGCTACTGGAGTTAATATGTAAGTTAGCATGAAGGCAGAATATGAAAATACTTTTTTAAAAAGACTACTTTTATATTTTAGAAACAGACAATTGAACATGGAAATTTCAAAATTATCATTTTGAAGGGAGGAATGGCCAAGATGGTGGAATAGAAGGAACCTAAGCTCATCTCCTCTCTTGAGTACATCAAAACCAAAACAATCCACTGAAAAGGACTGAAATCTACCAGAAAAGATCCTCTACAACTAAGGACATAAAGACAGAACCACAAGACGGGTAAGAGGAGTGGACTCACGATATAATCAAATCTCATACTCCCCCAGGATACGAGATATTTCCCCACAAACTAGAGAAAAATTTTATTACAGAAGTTCTCTCGTAGGAGTGAGTTCTGAGCCCCACATCAGGCTCCCCAGCCCAGAGCTATATAGCACACTGGGAGGAGGAGCCCCCAGAGCATTTGGCTTTGAAGGAGTTCCACAGACTTCACTCTTAAAGGATGCACACAAAAATCTCACAAGCACTGGAACCAAGAAGAGTAAAAACAATGATTTCATGGGAGCCTAGGCCTATGAGAAAGTATCTTTTAGTAACTTATAATGGAAAATGACCTGGAAAAGAAAATACATATATGTATGTATGTATGCATAACTGAATCACTTTGGTGTATGCTTGAAACTGAACACTGTAAATCAAACATACTTCAATTTAAAAAATTAAGGAACTAAAAGAAAAGTTGACATGCAAAGTAAAAAATTTAAAAGGCAAACACTGATGCAAATAAATACAGCAAATGGAAAAAATAGCATTTCAAGGACACAAAATACCTATGAATAAATTTAACAAGATACAAGGACTTAAAAAAGACACAAAGACTTGCATAATGAAAATAAAATTTTCTGTGAAAAATTGAAGATGACTTAAATGGAAAAAGTTGTACAGACAATATTGTTGTTTGTACAATATTGTCAAGATAGTGTCAATTTCCCCCATCAATCTATAGACTCGATGCAATCCAATCAGAATCCCAGAGGCTTTTGTAGAAAGAAACTGACAAGTTGCGAAAATGGTACTCTGAGAACAGGTCCATAGGCTTCATTAGATTGTTTAAGGGTCTACTGCACAGGAAGAGGTCTAAAGGCCTATCACTCATGCCGTGTGTTGTTGTTGTTTAGATGCTAAGTCCTATTTCACTCTTCTGCAACTCCATGGACCCCGTCAGGCTTCTCTGTCCATGGGATTTCCCAGACAAGAATACTGGAGTGCGTTGCCATTTCCTTCTCCAGGGGATCTTTTCAGTTCAGTGATTGAAACCCCATCTCCTGCACTGGCAGGTATACGCTACCAGTGAGCCACCAGGGAAGCCATGTGTATTCTTTCCTAAAATTGATTTGCCTGAGAACAAGTGTGTGTCTTGCAAATTTTCCTAACCAACTCTTTTTCACAATTTTCTCCCACTTGACCAAAGTAAAACGTTTTCTCAGCCATTCCAGTCTTATTATAGGGCATTTCTCTGGGTATACAAAACCTTAGCAGGCATGCCAAAAGGGAAAATGCAGTTCAAGAATACGTTAATCCTGAAAGTCTCTTAAGAGTAAAGCAAAAAAAAAGTTTGGTAAGAAATTCTGAAGGGGCTTGTGCTTTAGTTCTTAACAGTAAAATCCTATGCCTTATCTGTCATAGAACTACAATTAAGAAACAAGATAGTTATTACAGGAGTGTACAGAACAAGCTTATTTCAATTAATAAGCAAAACTCCAAGGTTCTGATAAAAACATAATCTAGAAACTCTGTGACTATCTAAACCCTTGACAAAAAAAAATTTTGATGCTATCAACTTAAAGCACAAAAAGCACAATGTCTTACAAAATTAGAAAATACACAAGCAAAAATATCTAGAAGGCCACTGGACAAAGGTAGCGTTAGTTTGTGTCCTATTTTCTCAGTTAAATTATATTTATTTAGATATAACTTACTTTCTTCTGTTAAAGATTTGAACTGTCTGTAAATAGAAATAAAAATTCACTTTCCTTTTTCTATTTAATACTGCATTTCTGAAAGCAGTTGGAAAATGTTGCTACTGCAATTATGAAAACATTTATTGCCATGCCAAGTTGTTTTCTATGAACATCTGCTACTGATTTTGATGGGAAGGTGGAAGAGACATTAAAATCCTATTTAAAACCTACATATCCTTTCCTCTAAGTCTGTCTAACCTATGTATTACATGCCATGCACTTGTCCTATGTTGGAAATACAGATGTAAATGGAAACATTTCTGCTATTTAGGGACTCAGTTGAGTAGCAAACTCTGACCTGCAGACTTATACCAGTTAACTAGAGTATGAATGTAACATGCTTTGGGTACATGAAGATGGGCTCAAAAATGAAGTGCTTGTAAATCAGTAAAAAAATTTAAAAGAAGAGAAGTGTTTTTCAAGTAGGAGAAAAGTGAAGGAGTTTCCAGAAAGGACTGTGCCAAGACATGAAGGGGAGGAAGACTATATATGATGTGATATGAAAACTATAAATAGTTGAGTATCAAAACAAAGGATATTTTCAGAGTTAATGTTCAAATTTGAGTTGCCTATCCATTAGCCAAACAGTCAACACTGGTGTACCCAAGGTAGAAACAGACATGAAAATTCATCTGGTGAACTATTTAATATTTATTGAGCACCACTATGTACCTGACACCACATAAGAAACTGGGGAAAAAAGAAGTAAAGAAAAAATAAGCCATGAAAGAGCTTACCATCAAAGTGGCAAGAGGTAGAGAAGTAAACCAACCACAGAATTTTTGAAATACTTTTTTTTTAGTAGGGGCTGCTTACAGATTACTAAAGTTTTTAAAAAGAGTTTAAAAAAATGGTTAAAAACATTCTTTGGCCTATACAGAAACCATGTTTAGTTTTACTCGGGAACAGAAACCATGTTTAATTTTACTTGGGAAACATAGATTGTATCAGCTGAACACAATCATTCTCTTTATAACTACAAACAGTATATAATTATATTATAAGTTGAGCTAGAACCGATTATTTCAAGAGACATCCCTGATTTAAGAAACAAAAAACTAAGAAGACTTAGCAATGTAGAGTGAAGCACACATCACTCAATAAATTACTGGGTACAGAAGAGGTGAAAAGCACCAGGCTAGGTACAGTAAGAGAAACAAGAAGTAAAACATTGTTTTCATCATTAAGTTTGTATACAGTAAGATTTTAAAAGCAGAATGTGAGGTTACAAGGCAACATATGCTAAAGTACCAAATAGCTAATTTGAACAATAAGTAAAATGTGAGGAAAAATTACATCCAACTCTTTAGAAGGCACTTTATAGTTTTTACTACAGAAAGTAACCAGACATTTGGAAATTATTACAATTAAAAAAAGCAACAGCACTGGGCTGGCAGTGTTTCACTGTTCAGCAACTCTGTTGTTCAGTCGCTAAGTTGTGTCTGACTCTTTGGGACCCCGTGAACTGCAGCACGCCAGGTTTCCCTGTCCTTCACTATCTCCCAGAGTTTGCTCGAACTCATGTCCAGTGAGTCAATGCCATCCAACCATCTCATCCTGTGTTGTCCCTTTCTCCTCTTGCCCTCAATCTTTCCCAGTATCAGGGTCTTTTCTAGTGAGTCGGCTCTTCACATTAGGTGGCCAAAGTATTGGAGTTTCAGCTTCAGCATTAGTCCTTCCAGTGAATATTTAGGGTTGATCTCCTTTAGGATTGGCTGGTTTGATCTCCTTGCTGTTAAAGGGACTCTCAAGAGCCTTCTCCAGCACCACAGTTCAAAAGCATCAATTCTTCAGCGCTCAGCACTTCTTTATGGTCCAACTCTCACATCCGTATATGAATACTGGAAAAACCATAGCTTTGACCATGAGGACCTCTGTCAGCGAAGTGACTTCTCTACTTTTATTTTAGCAACTCTAGCCAGAAGAAAAAGAATAACTGACTAGGAAATTAGACAAAATGATAACTAAGCTTATTTCCTTAGGACTGTGATTATTCCTTAAGAAGACCTAAAATCTGAAATACAGTGCAGTACAACTGAAATGCGTGAAAACCAAAACTCATACAGCACAGAAGTGTTGTAGAAAAAAGTGGTTTTCAAACTTCAAAGCAATGATCTTCAAATTCTGGTGAACGTCTAAACTGTGGTGCTGGAGAAGACTCTTGAGAGTTCCCTGGACTGCAAAGAGATCAAACCAGTCAATCCTAAAGGAAATCAGGCCTGAATAGTCATTGGAAGGACTGATGCTGAACCTGAAGCTCCACTACTCTGGCCACCTGATGGGAAGAGCCGACTCATTGGAAAAGACTCTGATGCTGGGAAGACTGAAGGCAAAAGGAAAAGAGGGCAGCAAAGGATTAGATGGTTAGATAGCATTACCAACTCAACGGACATGAATTTCAGCAAACTCCAGGAGATGGTGAAGGACAAGGAAGCCTGGCGTTCTGCAGTCCACAGGGTTGCAAAAGTTGGATACAATTTAGTGACTAAACAATCACTACTTGTTAAAACATATAAATGCCAAGGTACCACCTCAAGCCTTTGAAGTCAGAATCCATAAATGTGCAGTCAAGGCATTCATATTTTCAGCAGCTCCCCAGGTGATTACAGCGCACAGTATGAGAATTACACGGTCAAGTACAGTCTTTGGTGGCAGAAAACCTGGGTTCAGATGCCAGGTTTCATAAAAGCACTGTAACCACCAACTAGCCTCCCTAACACTATTTCCAGTCTTTAAAACATGGAAATTGTCACCCATGCCTAAAGTAACTGTTGTGAGGATTAAAGACAAGGATGTGCACAAAATATTGAGAACAATTTCTGGCACATTTCATAAGTAGCCAATGAATTCAAACATTTAACAAACATTTATTAAGCACTTACACAGTATCAAGACATGAGGGAAATCCCATTAATAAGTATTAATCAGTATGGCAATTCTGTAATAGCGTCATGAGAACATATAATCAGGGGAATGTATCCTAATTAGGGAAGTCTTCCCTGATGTAAGCTGAATGAAGAGCAGGCATTAACTTGATGAAAAGGAAAGGAAGAGAATTTCCAGGCAAAGGAAGCATCATAATCAAATACCATACACCTGAAGCAGAACAGAAAGAACAAAGTGACTAGGAGAAGAAAAGGAGGCCAGAAGGCGCTGTGGAGACGAGGTTGCAAAGGCAATTAAGAGCTGCCCAAACAGCGTGTTAAGGATTTTAGTTTCTCTTTAAAAAAGTGAAGGGTTTCAAACATGAAGATTATGTGATCAGATTTGCATTTTGAAAAAATCACTCAGTCTGGTGTGCAAAACTATAGAAGGAGCCACTAGTAAATGCAGGTAGGCCCTAATTGTGTGCTCTGTGTGTGCTAAGTCGCTTCAGTCATGTCTGCCCTTTGTGACCCTATGGACTGTAGCCCGCCAGGTTTCTCTGTCCATAGGATTCTCTAAGCAAGAATACTGGAGCGGGTTGCCA
>SJYX01014950.1:38880-102647 GCA_006410675.1 Oreotragus oreotragus | reverse complement strand
GGGGCGGGGTCATGGGCCGGAGGCGGAGCGCGGTGGACGAGTTTTTGGCAGTTCGTTTGACTCCGCGGTTCCGTAGCCTTGCCTTGACGGCCAGACCCAGCTTCCCGGCCCTGGGCGGAACGGATCGAGCTTCGTGATCCCTAGAGGATCCAGGAAAAGAAGCACAGGTAGCCCTTTAGAGCCTAGCCAAAGTGCCCTAAAGAGGGGGACGGCTGCTGAGAGCGAAGGTTTGGACTTTGAGCTCAGGCCTCTGGGGCCCGCCGCTTTCCTGGACCCGCCTCTTTCCCCGCCCAAATGTCCTCTCAGTCTGACTGAGTACCGCCTCTGGTTCTTTTCAGAAGCTACTCTTTTGGGGGAATCCTGGAAAGCAGTGCTTCTCAGACTTCAATATGAACACATGATTTGGGGATGTTGTTAAAATGCAGCTTGGATTCAAGAGTATAGTCTGCTGGTCTATGTTTCTAAGACGTTCATAAGATGATGCCAATGCTACAAGTCCTTGAGCTCGGGAATATTTCTTTAACCTGGCCTCCTTATTTAATGACGCTTAGCGGGGCAGATGGTCCATGGAAAATAACTCTGTCTCCACCGCTCGTAGACTCCTAGGCTTATCTATTCAACCCTACCCGAGGAGAGGTGGCTGCACAGGCGCAGGAGGGCCTAGAGGAGCTATCCCACGTTGAAGGTCAGGAACAGCGGTGGTAAGGAGATACCCCTCGTCCAAGGTAAGGAGCAGAGCCTGTGCTTTGCTGGAGCAGCTGTGAAGAGATACCCCACGCCCAAAGTAAGAGAAACCCAAGTAAGATGGTAGGTGTTGCAAGAGGGCATCGGAGGGCAGACACACTGAAACCATACTCGCAGAAAACTAGTCAATCTAATCACACTAGGACCACAGCATTGTCTAACTCAATGAAACCAAGCCATGCCTGCAGGGCAACCCAGGACCGGCGGGTCATGGTGGAGAGGTCTGACAGAATGTGGTCCACTGGAGAAGGGAATGGCAAGCCACTTGAGTATTCTTGCCTTGAGAACCCCATGAACAGTATGAAAAGGCAAAATGATAGGATACCAAAAGAGGAACTCCCCAGGTCATTAGGTGCCCAATATGCTACTGGAGATCAGTGGAGAAATAACTCCAGAAAGAATGAAGGGATGGCACCAAAGCAAAAACAATACCCAGTTGTGCATGTAATTGGTAATAGAAGCAAGATCCAATGCTGTAAAGAGCAATATTCATGGGAACCTGGAATGTCAGGTCCATAAATCAAGGCAAATTGGAAGGTTGAAACAAGAGATGGCAAGGGTGAACATCGACCTTCTAGGAATCAGCGAACTAAAATGGACTGGAATGGGTGAATTTAACTCAGATGACCATTATATCTACTACTGCAGGCAGGAATCTCTCAGAAGAAATGGAGTAGCCATCATGGTCAACAAAAAGAGTCCAAAATGCAGTACTTGGATGCAATCTCGAAAACGACAGAATGATCTCTGTTCATCTCCGAGGCAAACCATTCAATATCACAGTTATCCAAATCTATGCCCCAACCAGTAATGCCGAAGAAGCTGAAGTTGAACAGTTCTATGAACACCTACAAGACCTTTTAGAACTAACACCCAAAAAAGATGTCCTTTTCATTATAGGGGACTGGAATGCTAAAGTAGGAAGTCAAGAAACACCNCCCCAACCTGCATAAAATCAGCTGTTAAATATTTACCAGTACCCTGTCAAAGGGTCGAGGAGTTTTAGACTCCATTGACAAAGAAATTGGGAGGAGGAGGTGCTTAATTTTTAAAAGAATAATTAAGTTTAATTATTAGAAAAAAAAAGTCTGAGCTTTTCCCTCTTTTGCCAAATTCTACAAAATAGCCCAAGAGAGCACTGTTTCTATTATAACAACATTCCCCACTCCCAGTCAGTGTAGGGAAAAATCCTCTTAGCCATGGGTTCATAGCAAGAGATAGTTTTGAATAATTTGTATTTCTAACTTGATCGAAGAGATGATAAAACCTGTCTCTTATACACATCTAGATGTGTATAAGAGACAGGTGGGAGGGGGGTTCATGTTTGAGAGTTCGTGTAAAAAAATAAATAAATACAAAAAAAATAAAATAGAATTTCATTTTTAGAGCAGTTTTAGGTTCAGGGCAAAATTGAGCACACAGATTTCTTGTGTACTCCGTTTCTCCAAACAAGCCAAGCTCCCACCATCAACACCCCCCTCCTGCCACCAGAATGGTGCATTTGTTACAGTAGACATACTTATATTGATTGACACATCATCATCACCCAAAGTCCATAATTTACATTACGGTTCCCCCTTGGTGTTGTACATTCCACAGGTTTTGATAAATAGATAATAACGTGTATGCACCATTATAGTATTGTACAGAGTACTTTTTCTGCCTTAAAAATCATCTGTGCTCTGCCTATTCATCCCTCCCTCCCCCAACCCCTGGCAACCACTAATCTTTTTACAGTTCCCCCTAGCTAAATTTAATTTTTAATACATGCAGAATATTCCATTTTATGCACATGCCATACTTAATACTAGCTAGGCAGTGAGGTATGATAAGTAACTTGATGAATGGCCTTGTGTAGAGATCTTTGTGTACAACTCCAGTTATTTCCTAGAGTGGCTAGATTAAGGGAAATAAACCTTTTAAGGCACTTGTTACATATCCCCTGACAGTCTGGCCCTTCAGGTTGTTTTTAAAAACCATTTTTTTCTAAGAATGTATGGGAAGGCTTAGCAAAAAAATTGTCTAAGCATGGTGAAAATATAGACACAATAATAGCTGATATATATGCAATTTATGTGTGACAGGTGTTGTTTTAAGCACTTTATTTGAGTTAACTCATTTTGTATTCACAGTAAGTGCTATTATGAGTACTAATATGAGCTCCATTTTAGAGCTGAGAAAAGTGAGGTACAAAAGGTTAAGAAATTTGCCCAAGTGATTTCCTTAATTGTAATATAGGGATACTATCGAGGCTATGGCTTTTCCAGTGGTCATGTATGGATGTGAGAGTTGGACTATGAAGAAAGCTGAGCACTGATGAATCGATGCTCTTGAACTGTGGTGTTGGAGAAGACTCTTGAGAGTCCCTTGGACTGCAAGGAGATACAACCAGTCCATCCTAAAGGAGATCAGTCCTGGGTGTTCCTTGGAAGGACTGATGTTGAGGCTGAAACTCCAATACTTTGGCCACTTGATGCGAAGAGCTGACTCATTGGAAAAGACCCTGATGCTGGGAAAGATTGAGGGCAGGAGGAGAAGGGGACAACAGAGGGTGAGATGGCTGGATGGCATCACCGACTCGATGGACATGGGTTTGGGTGGACTCCAGGAGTTGTTGATGGACAGGGAGGCCTGGCGTGCTGCGGTTTATGGGGTTGCAAAGAGTCGGACACGACTGAGTGGCTGAACTGAAGAACACTAGTGAGTCCACAGGAACAAGATGGGCCTAGACAAAGGAACAGTGGGCAAAACAATATCAGGCAATGATCTTTCCTCCAAACTGACAACTCCACAGCCTATAGTTCTACTACTATTGCTTAATTTCCCTCAGAATTTCTGGTTTTTCCAACTGTAAGACTTTCCAAACACGACTGAGCGACTGAAGTGAACTGAACTGAGACCTAAGTTTTAAGTGGTTGTGTTGAGTGTTCTGTGCTCTTCTGGCCTGTAGAAAAACTAACCAATTGTCGCCAGTAGTGTTAGGGAATCATCCCTGTTATAGAAGTGATGATCAAAGACATGACAACTAGAATGATCACAGAGAATATATTAGCTCTTAGTATTTCAATAAATATTCAAACAGAAAGTTTCTTTCAAATTCAGCTTTGTCTAAGTAACTCAACATTTACTACATCATTGGTGTTTGTGCTGTGTGTGGCTACTGTTGAGTGATAGCTTATGAATTTTTTATTATTTTCCGAGAGGAAATTGGCTGTTGCATATGTATATTGGATGCTTTGGGTTTTTAACACTGGTTTGGTTGTCTTCAGTGTATAAATACTATCTAGCACATAGAAAAATATGACTAAAAGTAGTAATCCTGATTGATGATTAAAAGAAGCATTAACATAAAACCCAGTTTCCTAAACTCAAAGGGAAGCTTCCATGTGTCAGTATGTAAAGGCAGCATTTCAGTTTTTGACTTTACTATGGAAATGCTGGGCTGGAAGAATCACAAGCTGGAATCAAGATTACTAGGAGAAATATCAATAACCTGATATGCAGCTGACACCACCCTAAATGAAGAGGAACTAAAAAGCCTTTTGATGAAGAGCCTTTTGAAAGAGAAAAGTGAAAAAAAAAAACTGACTTAAAACTAAATTCCAAGAACTAAGATCATGGAATCCAGTCCTATCACTTCATGGCAAATAAATGGGGGAAAAAATGGAAACAGTGACAGACTTTATTTTCTTGGGCTCCCAAATCACTGCGGACAGTGACTATGAAATTAAAAGAGGCTTGCTCTTTTAAGTTATGACAAACCTAGACAGCATATTAAAAAGTAGAGACCTCACTTTGCCAACAAAGGTCTGTGTAGTCAAAGCTATGGTTTCTCCAGTAGTCATGTATGGATGTGAGAGACGGACCATAAAGAAGGCTGAGCATGGAAAAATTAATGCTTTTGAACTGTGGTGCTGGAGAAGACTCTTAGAGTCTCTTGGACAGCAAGGAGATCAAACCAGTCAATCCTAAAGGAAATCAGTCCTTGAATATTCATTGTAAGGACTGATGCTGAGGCTGAAGCTCCAATACTTTGGCCCCCTGATGTGAAGAGCCAACCCATTGGAGAAGAGCTGACTCATTGGAGAAGACCCTGATGCTGGGAAGGACTGAAGGCTGGAGGAGAAGGGGACAACAGAGGATGAGATGTTGGATGGCATCATTAACTCAATGAACATGAGTTTGAGCAAACTCCTAGAAGTTTGTGGAGGACAGGGATGTGTGGTATGCTGCAGTCCATGGGGGTCACAAAGAGCTGAACACAACTGAGTGACTAAACAGCAAGGGAAATTCTGATTTCAGTTCAGATCAGTTCAGTCTCTCAGTCGTGTCCAACTCTTTGCGACCCCAAGGACTGCAGCACGCCAGGCCTCCCTGTCCATCACCAACTCCCGGAGTTTACCCAAACTCCTGTCCATCGAGTCGGTGATGCCATCCAGTCATCTCATCCTCTGTCGTCCCCTTCTCCTCCTGCCTCCAATCCCTCCCAGCATCAGTGTCTTTTCCAATGAGTCAATTTTTCGCATGAGGTGGCCAAAGAATTGGAGTTTCAGCTTCATCATCAGTCCTTCCAATGAACACCCAGGACTGATCTCCTTTAAGATGGACTGGTTGGATCTCCTCGCAGTCCAAGGGACTCTCAAGAGTTCAACACCACAGTTCAAAAGCATCACTTCTTTGGTGCTCAGCTTTCTTCACAGTCCAACTCTCACATCCACACATGACCGCTGGAAAAACCATAGCCTTGACTAGACAGATCAACATTCTTTTCCCTCCTCTCTGCTGTTTGCCCCAAGCCCCAACCATTACCCCTTCCACACACTTAGTCTCTCTGTTAATTTGTTCCTGAGAATGCTTATATATTTGCTGCTAAGTTTTTCTGGATCTTTTTAGAGGACAAACTGATTTTACTGCCAAGATTTGGGGCTCCATCCTATGGTTCCTTGGCTCACAGAGATATTGAGTCTTCAACCTTTAGTCTTTGAGTGACTTGTCAGATGTCATGGTGGGCCTTGGTGGCACTGATAACTCTTAGGTTTGTTTTTTATTTTCACTTGTTAAATCTCCTAAATTAATGCTATTCAAGGGCCTTTCATAGAACTAAAAAGCTCAATCGAGTATTCCTTTTAACTCCCACATCGCATTGTCTTGTACATAGTGGGCATTCAGTAAATTGTTGAATATGTAATTTTTTGCTAATTGATTCATATAGAATTACACTGTACATTGTTTGCTATTATACATGCTCATTGTAGGTTTATTTAGTTTGTATTTATACTCAGTTATTTCAAAGCACTGAAGAAAAAAATCCGTAGTTTTTCCTTTACACTTTAAGAGCAAACACATATTCGGATAGAGCACTGCTGTACTTCTGTTCTTAAATGTCTATTATGGGTTAGCTAACTGACAATTATTTGTTTCACTCTTTAAGAAGTGTTTTTAAAAAACACCTTGAGAAGAATGCCCAATTATCCTTTATGAGCAGGATAATGTGAAGTAACATATTGTGAAATACCAGTTTAGAGATTACATTTTTCAAAGCCAGGCATAAAGTAAACAAAAGCTAAAATGCATTTTCCTTAAGTTGGAGATACGAGTGCTTTTTAGTTGATTCTTTTTGGTTTTAAACACGCCGTTTAACATTCCTCTTCAGAGCAATAGCTTATGCGTTAAGTAACAAGCAAAGTTCTTTTCTTCAGACACTTGAACAACTACCCACAAATCATAAGATAACTTTCTTCATTTCTCTTCTCTGGCATAGGTGTGATGACTGTTTTAAAAACAGGAAATTAGTAATCTCTTTTTGAGGATGGTGGTAGAAAGTTATCCCTGACAAATTAACTCATATGTCTGCTCCCAGGTTTTGGTTTAAATATGTAACTCAGATGATAATATTGCATTGAAAAGTGCTTCAGAACCAATTGGTCCAAAATACTTTCTTCTTACTGAGACTGAGAACTCTGTTGAATGAGTGACTGGGGAGTTGAAGGTGTCAGAAAGAGAGAAGTTGAAGGGATAGTCTGTGATTAACTAGATCAGGTAAGGAGGGAGTCAGAGATGAAGGTTGATGGGATGGGGAGAAAAAAATATTGCAGAAGCCTTAAGGTTTCTGTGGTTTGACAATGGCTGTGATGGCCTTAAAGAAATAAGGGAGCACGTACGTAGTCTTGGATGATGACAATGAAAGTGATGTTGGCGAAGGAAGGTCCCCAGAATTTTACCTGATCTTCTAGTGAATCCTGGCTCTCTGGTAACCGTTCCAGGTAGATCATAGACCTGAGAAAGGTGAAACAAAAATGTTCTAGAAAAAGTGAGCGAAGGTTTTTTAAAATAAAACATAAAGAGTGTTCATCATCAAGGGGTAATGTATTAAAGTTCTTTTCATTGAAAACTCTGGCCGAGAGCAGAAGAGCAGGCAACAGAGTAGAGGATATTTCCAGTACATTTATCCAGATGCTTTCTTGGTCAGTTTTACTTGGACGAATGAGAAGTTACATGTCATCATTTATTGAAACACTAAAATGTTTTATTCTTTCTATCAGAAATTCATTAACAAGCACCATGGCTTTGTATATTTCTAAAATTGTTTGTCTAATCCTCTTACGGGCATTATACCACTAAGCAGCACAGCTAAGTGTTTGATCAGTTTTAATTAGAATGATCATTTGTCACACTTTAGAAGCATTTGGCTCTTGGCTATAGAAGTATCAAGGCTGGGCAAAGAAGTATTAACTCTGCCATCTTTTAAGGTTACATTTCAAACTGTTAAAGTTGGTCACAATTGAGTCAGTTTATAACGTTCAACTATACAAGCCTCTTCAATATGCTGGTTAATCAGATTATGCATCTAATTTTTCCACAGTATAATATATGAAGGTCAGGCGATCAGGCTTTCTCTTATTGACCTTTTTCAGGAAATCAGCATCTGTTTTTTGTCCTGTGTAAGAATTAAAGTCATTAGTTCAGCCCTGTCCTAGTCTTCACGATCCCATGAACTGTAGCCCACCAAGCTCTTCTGTCCATGGAATTCTTCAGGCAAGAGTACTAGCTGCTGCTGCTGCTGCTGCTAAGTCACTTCAGTCGTGTCCGACTCTGTGCGACCCCATAGACGGCAGCCCACCAGGCTCCCCCGTCCCTGGGATTCTCCAGGCAAGAACACTGGAGTGGGTTGCCATTTCCTTCTCCAATGCATGAGAGTGAAAAGTGAAAGTGAAGTCGCTCAGTCGTGTCTGACTCTTAGCGACCCCATGGACTGCAGCCCACCAGGCTCCTCCATCCATGGGATTTTCCAGGTAAGAGTACTGGAGTGGGGTGCCATTGCCTTTTCCAGGGGAAGTTCCTGACCAGGAAGATTGAACACAGGTCTCCTGCATTGCAGGTAGATTCTGTACGCTTTGAGCCACCAGGGAAGCCCATAGTGTTTCCCAATAGGTTCAGTTCAGTTCAGTCGCTCAGTCGTGTCCGACTCTTTGCAACCCCACGAATCACAGCACGCCAGGCCTCCCTGTCCATCACCATCTCCTGGAGTTCACTCAGATTCACATCCATCGAGTCCGTGATGCCATCCAGCCACCTCATCCTCTGTCGTCCCCTTCTCCTCCTGCCCCCAACCCCTCCCAGCATCAGAGTCTTTTCCAAGAGGTAGAATGAGACAAAAGAGGATTGAGGATTCTTGTATTCTGATATAGGTTAAAAAGCTACTGCACATTTTGTCAACACAAAGGAATGTAAGAACTCACAGACTGTGTAATATTCAGTGGTCAGAGATTACCAAGTAAGATGCTGCAAAGAGACCGGGTCCAAAGCTGCCTGTGAAAATCAGTGTCGCGGCTTGACCGTCTTACGGTGGACCAGAGAGACACAAAGTCAGAGCGGAAAGCCTGAGGCCCCAGTAGTACAGCCTGTATACTGAGTGATGTTATCTCTCCTCTGTTGTCAAGGTGAGGAAAGAGTTAGAAAATCTGATTCATGTTGAATCACTCTCGAAAGGATTTAATTTAGTTATCAAAGGCTTTAGTACCTCTTTACCAACCCTCTCTTTGAGGAGTTGGGTTTTTAAAATGATAATATGCTGTAACTCAGGGGTCCCCTACCTCTGGGATCTAATACCTGATGATCTGAGGTGGAGCTGATGTCATCATAACAAATATAAAGTGTGCAATAAATGTCATGCCCTTGAATCATTCTGAAACCATCCTTGTCCCCCTACCCTCGGTCCATGGAAAAATTGCCTTCCACAAAATTGGTACCTGGTGCCACAAAGGTTGGAGGATCACTGGTCTGACTGGTAGGCTCCTGCATATAAAGGTGGCGCTGAGTAGGTGCCTCTGTGTGTGGGAGTTATACTGGGGTGGTGTATTCGTTGCCTATGGCTGCTGTAACAAATCACCACAAACTTCGCAGCTTGAAACAACACAAATTTACTGTCATAGTTCTGTAGACCAGCAGTTGGGGCTGAAATCATGGGGTCGGTAGGACCACTGCCCCTCCGGCAGCCCCAGGGGAGAAGCCTTTGCTTATCTCTTCCAGCTTCCAGTCTGCCAGCGTTCTCTGATGTTCCTTGGCTTGTGGCCTCATGTCTCCAAATCTGTTTTATCTCCACATTGCTCTTCCTTCTGTGTCTGTCTTTTCTGTTTGTATCTGAACCCTCTCTGCCTCTCTCTTGGAAGGTTACATCTAATTGCATTTAGGGCCCTTTCGGCACAGTGGTAAAGAATCCACCTGCCAGTGCAGGAGACACAAGAGACTCGGGTTTGATCACTGGGTCGAGGAGATCCCTTGGAGAAGGAAAAGGAAGCTCACTCCAGTATTCTTGCCTGGAAAGTTCCAGGGACAGAGAAGCCTAGCAGGCTACAATCCACGGGGTTGCAAAGAGTCGGACATGACTGAGTGACAACACCCACACAGATAATCCAGGATAAGCATTTCTTCTTAAGATCCTTAACTTAATCATATGGTTTTTTTTTTTTTTTTTTGCCTTGTATATAAGTAAGATAAGTAGTTTATAAGTATATAAGTAGTATATAAATAGTTTCTCTTTGGCCATATAAGGTAACATTCACAAGTTCTGGGGATTAGGAAGTGAATATATCTTCGGGTGGCCATTTTTCAGCCTACCACAGTTGGTTTTTCCAGCTGTGAGTACACCTGCCATCAGGAGATGCCTGTAGAGGTACATTAGTGAACATCTGGATGCCATGAGTATGCAGGGGAAGTCACCTATAAGAAACCCAGGTATGGTGGGCTGGAGTTATAGCTCCTGGGTGTGTGAGGAGGGAGAGAGATGGAGGCGGAGTGAGTATTTTGAAAGAACGTTGAGGAAAGATACCAAATGTTCAGAGACCTTTCTAAAGCTAAGTAGTAAATGGTTTGAGATAGTCATGGCTTTCAGCTAATATTGAGGATATTTTTTTCTTTCAGCTATTTGATGATTAACAAGTAACAGAATTGTGGAGATTGAGTTTGGAGACCTTGTATATATCAAAGTGATGATTAGCATAATGTTATTAGAAATGAAACATTGTCCAGTAGAATGCTTTCAGTATTATTGCTCATTATTTGGTCTTATCCCTTTTTGTTTTTATCACACTCTTTAAAAAATGTTCAAGCACTTTAAAATTTGTTCTAAGCACTTCTAACATGATTAATTAGCTTTACATTTACTGCACGTGATTACTATTTATCTACCTTTAAAAATTCATAATAACTGTAGGAGATGAATATGATCTCCTTACAGACTCATCTGTAAAGAAACTAAGACATTGAGAAGTTAAGTAACTTGCTCGTGGTCATGCAGTTAATAGTGTCTTACCAGGATTTGAACTTAGAGTTCATACTCTTGTTTGTCAGGGTTTGGCAGGCTTTTTATTTAGAGTAGTATGGTAATTACTTTAGGCTTTGCAGGCCATGAAGTCTGTTATAGCCACTCAGCTTTGCTGTTAACAGTAGTAAAGCAACCATAGATATTAATAACAGGTAAATGAATGAATGTGGTGGTGTTCCAGTAAAATTTAATTCACAAAACTAGGCAGTGGTCAGACTTGGCCTGTGTGCCCCAGTTTTCAGTGTTTGCACTGTGCTGTACAAAGTTTTTTTGTTTGTTTATGGTTTTAATTTTGTATTTTCAAATAGCTTTAGACTTACAGAAAAGTTGTAAATGTACAACAAAGAATGCCTGGTCCACCTTCATCTGTTTCCCTAATGTCATCTTCTTATATAACTATAGCATGTCTATGAAAATAACCTTGGTATAATACTATTAACCAGACTCTAGATCTCTTTCCCTCTCCTTCCTCCCACCCTTTTTTTCTCTTCCAAAAGATTTAAGAGGTACAGTATGAAAAACTGTTAAAACTTTAAATGTTAGGATAGTCAAATCTGGTGCTAAAAGGATACAAATTTCTTAATTGTATTGCATTGTATTTCTTAATTGTATTTTTAGTAAATCAGTGCTTTTTTTCACTGACAGCTGTATTAAAGTCTCCCAGTGTCAGACTTTATTTTTTGGGGCTCCAAAATTACTGCAGATGGTGATTGCAGCCATGAAATTAAAAGACGCTTACTCCTTGGAAGAAAAGTTATGACCAACATAGATAGCATATTCAAAAGCAAAGACATTACTTTGCCGACTAAAGTCCGTCTAGTCAAGGCTATGGCTTTTCCTGTGGTCATGTATGGATGTGAGAGTCGGACTGTGAAGAAGGCTGAGCANGGAGGGTCCAAAATCACTGCAGATGGTGACTGCAGCCATGAAATTAAAAGACGCTTACTCCTTGGAAGAAAAGTTATGACCAACCTGGATAGTATATTCAAAAGCAGAGACATTACTTTGCCGACTAAGGTCCGTCTAGTCAAGGCTATGGCTTTTCCTGTGGTCATGTATGGATGTGAGAGTTGGACTGTGAAGAAGGCTGAGCGCCGAAGAATTGATGCTTTTGAACTGTGGTGTTGGAGAAGACTCTTGAGAGTCCCTTGGACTGCAAGGAGATCCAACCAGTCCATTCTGAAGGAGATAAACCCTGGGATTTCTTTGGAAAGAATGATGCTAAAGCTGAAACTCCAGTACTTTCGCCACCTCATGTGTAGAGTTGACTCATTGGAAGACTCTGATGCTGGGGGGAATTGGGTGCGGGAGTAGAAGGGGACGACCGAGGATGGGATGGCTGGATGGCATCACAGACTCAATGGCCGTGAGTCTGGGTGAATTCTGGGAGATAGCTGAAACTCCAGTACTTTCGCCACCTCATGTGTAGAGTTGACTCATTGGAAGACTCTGATGCTGGGGGGAATTGGGTGCGGGAGTAGAAGGGGACGACCGAGGATGGGATGGCTGGATGGCATCACAGACTCAATGGCCGTGAGTCTGGGTGAATTCTGGGAGATGGTGATGGACAGGGAGGCCTGGGGTGCTGCAATTCATGGGGTTGCAAAGAGTCGGACACGACTGAGCGACTGAACTGAACTGACTACCCTGACCTCAACCCTACTTGCTCCTACTCCTCAAACCTTCCCCTTTTCCACTCTGCCCTCAGCTTCCTGCTTCTGTCTACGCACTGTTCACAAGGTCTGGCGCTGTAATAGTTCAAGGATAAACAGCTTCTGCTACAGAGGCCATTTGAAGGTGACTGTTTCTTTGCTCTGAACATCATACTGTTACGTAATATTGGCATCCAGTTTCCTGTTACTCACTTACTCCTTGGAAGAAAGTTATGACCAACTTAGACAGCATATTAAAAAGCAGAGATATTACTTTGCCAACAAAGGTCTGTCTAGTCAAAGCTATGGTTTTTCCATTAGTCATGGAAAAACCATGTCTTTCACCATAAAGAAAGCTGAGTGCCGAAGAATTGATGCTTTCAAACTGTGGTGTTGGAGAAGACTCTTGAGAGTCCCTTGGACTGCAAGGAGATTCTATCAGTCCATCCTAAAGGAAATCAGTCCTGAATGTTCATTGGGAGGACTGATATTGAAGCTGAAATTCCAATACTTTGACCACCTGATACGAAGAGCTGACTCATTTGAAAAGACCCTGATGCTGGAAAAGATTGAAGACAAGAGGAGAAGAGGACGACAGAGGCTGAGATGGTTGGATGGCATCACCGACTCAATGAACACGAGCTTGGGTAAACTCCGGGAGCTGATGATGGACAGGGAGGCCTGGCGTTCTGCGGTCCATGGGGTCGCAAAGAGTCGGACATGACTGAGCGACTGAACTGAACTGAATTGAACTTCCAGTTATTCATAGGCAAAGGAAGAAAGACGTTAAATTCTTGGATTCTAACAACAAAAATCTAGAAACAACATTCTAGATGTTTCCATTTATTCCCTTATCTTACTACAAATTTTTTATTAAAAATTCCCTGGGGTAGGAGGGAATGAAGAGTGACTGCTAACTGTATGAAGTCTTCTTTTTGAAGTGATGAAATGGTCTGTAGTTAGATGAAAGAGATGGCTGCACAGAGTTGTGAATGAAAAGTCATTAAATTGTACACTTTAAAAGAGTGAATTTTGTGAAATGTAAATTATATCTAAATTTTTAAATTTTGTTGTATCCAATTAATTGAAAAAGTTTATATATGTACATTATAAAAATCAGAAATACATATGCTGAAAAGTGAACATGCTTTCATTATGTCTATTTCCCAAAGGTTAGTTTGAATTTTTATCCTTCTAGACCTTTCTTTCTATTTTCGTATAGGTTGGGAATTTATTTTTGCATAACTAGGATGATATTAATAGTATACAAATTGTTCCGCCCAACTCTGTTTTTACTACTTAATGAAATCCTTCATGCCATAAATGTCATTCTTCCTAAAGTTTTTAATATTCTGTAATAAAGCTATACTATAATCGATTTAACTATTCCCCATGTGCTGGACATTTCACTGTCTTCAGGTTTTCATTATTCCTAAGTTTTCTTTTTCAACAAGAACAACTGACAGATAAATCAAGTTTTTTCAGCTCCTTGCCCTAGATTTCTGTCATTTAAAGATTGTCATTGTTCAAAAAGTCAAAAAGAAGAAATGAAAACAGAGTCTGATGAAGCCACAGCTCTGTAATAAACAAGATTTCAGTAAGTGTGTGCATTCCTTTAGAATGTATCCTAAATTAATATTCTTCAAGACTATACATTCACATAATAGTATATGTTTTATCAGTAGAGCAAATTCCTAGTTTTACTTTGATTTTATTGGGAGGTGAACATGTGCAACCTTAGTAAACCTATTATAGTTTCCATAAGATGTGAGAAGAAACTTAAGAAAGGCATTGGCAGCAGATATGACATAAAAAAGCATAAGGTTGCAAAAAAAACTTACATATTTTTGTGTAATCTAAACTTGCTAGAAACATATGTTTAAATTTTTTTTCACGATGCTCTGGTCCCTTTCAAGCCACTCAGCTATGGGATGGTATTATTTACTCCCTTCAGACGCAAGTAGAAATAAAAAGAAGGAAGCAGCATTTACAAACATAAAAGACTTTTACCAGTTCCTATGTTGTCAATGCAGTATTAAGTCATCTCAGGCAAAATATGTGCCTAAGTAGTAATGACCTCTCTCGTCTTAAAGGAGTTTGTCTTTGCCAAGTTCTAATGAACCATAAAGTATTTGAACCAGTAGGAACGAAGCAATTCAAAAATGAAAAGGAATTGGAATTTGAAGATTCAAACAATAGACTCTACAGTTTTTTTGCAAAAGAAAACAGAATTCTGAGACTGGGTAATATAAAGCAAAGAAACATTCAAGGTTAGTGTTAACCAAGATATTGTAGTATTTTGTGTTTAGATGCTGGCAGAATAGTCTTCATTGAGCAAACTTTAAATATTCTACTTTCAAGTTTTTTCAGAAATTAATAAAAGAAATAGCCATGTATAAATTAATCTATGTCTGCATTTGCTCTAAAACGGTTATGAGGAAATGATCACATAAATATTTCAGAATTTATACCAGGAAAAAATTATCTCCTCTGATGAACTGTGTGTTTCCTAATTTTTGAAAAGTGACTTAACCAAAGTAGATAAAGTCAAAGTTATGGAAACTAGAGCAAAAGTTTTCTACTCTGTTATAGAAACCATGATAACCTTAGAATTAACATATGTAGTTTTCTGTTTATTTACAATCCTAACATCCTCTTTTGATGATATCCTATTATCTAATAAATTTATTACTTGTATCTTTTACTGTAAGCTGCCTGAAAATAGGAAATGTATAAGTAAGTTTTAATAAGTAAATTTAAATGCATATTTGAAATATTGGTCCTATCTATAACAGAAAATTCACATATTGTTTCTTTCAACTGACCAGAAGATGAAATGATTTCAAATTCTTTAGCACAAGAGATTGGTGAGGAAAGAATTGAGGAACTTATTGACACAATGAGTGGGACTCTGGACCTGTTCTCCCGCTTTCAAAAGGTAATTTCAGTTTCCACTAGTTCTTTTCAGAACTTTTAAGGAAGAACTGACTTTTTAAAATAGACCTTACTATTTTAGAACATTGTTAGGTTCACAGAAAAATTGAACAGAAAGTACAGGGAATTCCCATATATACACAGCCTCCCCTACTATCAACACTCTACACCGGAGTGGTTGTTTGCTATAATCCATGCACTTACACTGACATATCATTATCACTCAAAGGCCATGACTTATTTACATTAGTGTTCACTCTTGGTGGTGTATATTATGATGTGGGTTTTGACAAATGTGTGATGACTGTTCCACCATTATAGTATTATACAGAATAGTTTCATGGCTCTGTAAATGCTCTGTATGTTCAGTTGCTCAGTTGTGTCCAACTCTTTGCAACACTATAGACTGTAGCCCCACCAAGCTCCTCTGTCCATGGGATTCTCCATGCAAGAATACTGGAGTAGGTTGCCATTGTCTCATTTAGGGAGCCTTCCCAACCCAGTGATCGAACCCAAATCTTCTGCACTGCAGGCAGATTTTTTTATTAGCCATCGAGGAATTTGTCCTTCCTCCCCCAATATTTCATCTATTTGTGGTTTTGTGCTTATAATGCCACTTAACAGGGGAAAGAAGAGCCCCATGCCCAGGGCAGTTAGGAGGGATGCAATCACAATTCATAATGGTTACATACTATTCTGCATGTGGTCAAACCATGACAGAAGCAAAACAAGCATGATTTGCACACTGGAGGGGCTAAAGTTATCAACAATACTAGGATGAGTGTGGGAAGAGAAATGCATGGTGCCTAAAGAAAGGGTGCAAATGAGAAGAGAAGAACTAGAAGAAAACTCTGAGAGAGATGAATATTTAGAGGACAGGCTGAAAAAGAGGAGCCAACAAAAATTCGATTTTTACCTATTATGAGTGAAAGAGAAAAACTTGTCTCATCATTTTCCCATGAGGATATAGGATACCTTACCTGTCTCTGGAGAAACCTGTATGCAGGTCAAGAAGCATTAATATCAGTAACCTCAGATACACACATGACACCACCCTAATGGCAGAAAGCAAAGAGGAACTAAAGAGCCTCTTGATGAAGATGAAAGAGGAGTGAAAACGCTAGCTTAAAACGTGACATTCCAAAACCAAAGATCGTGGCATCAGATCCCATCACTTCATGGCAAATAGATGGGGGGAAAGTGGAAACTGACAGATTTCATTTTCTTGGGCTCCAAAATCACTGTGGATGGTGACTCAAGCCATGATATTAAAGGACACTTGCTTCAAGGAAATCTATGACAAACCTAAATAATGTATTGAAAAACAGAGACATCACCTGACTGACAAAGGTCTGTACAGTCAAAGCTATGGTTTTTCCAGTAGTCATGTATGGATGTAAGAGTTGGACCACAAGGAAGGTTGAGTGCTGAAGCCTTGATGCTTTCAAATTGTGGTGCTGGAGAACTCTCAAGAGTCCGTTGGACAGCTAGGAGACCAAACCGGTCAATCCTAAAGTACATCAACCTTGAATATTCATTGGAAGGACTGATGCTGAAGCTGAAGCTTCAATCCTTTGGCCACCTGATAGAAAGAGTTGACACATTTGAAAGGGTGTCACACACCCTGGAGCTGGGAAAGACTGAAGGCAGCAAGAGAAGGGGATAACAGAGAATGCGATGGTTAGATAGCATCACCAATTCAGTGGACATGAGTTTGAGCAAACTCCAGGAGATAGTGAAGAACAGGGAAGCCTGACCAGTTGCAATCCATGGGATTGCAAATAATCAGACACAGCTTAGTGACTAAACAAAAATAAAAAGAAATTCCTAACTAAAGATGGATATCATTTATCAGTGGAGATGCTTATAAAAGTAATTTTCATTTGTTGGGCCTTTCTCTGGGCCAAGTAACTTGTTAATGCATTTTATATTTGTTATCTATAATTTAACAATAGACCTGTACAGTGAGGGTAGAACTTTCATTTTATAGTTGGGGAAACAGACTCAAAAGGATAAATAAATAAGACATGGCAAGGGAAAGAAGGATGGCGCTCTTATGTACTTTTAAAAACATTTTTATTTTTATCTTTGTTATACATATACATAATATAAAACATTAAAGTAGTCCTACAGATTTTCTCACCAAAAAATAAGTTTCCTACGCTTCTCCTCTCATGCATTTGCTGCTGCTGCCGCTAAGTCACTTCAGTCGTGTCTGACTCTGTGCGATCCCATAGACGGCAGCCCACCAGGCTCCCTCGTCCCTGGGATTCTTCAGGCAAGAATACTGGAGTGGGTTGCCATTTCCTTCTCCAATGCATGAAAGTGAAAAGTGAAAGTGAAGTCACTCAGTCGAGTCCGACTCTTTGCAACCCATGGACTGCAGCCCACCAGGCTCCTCCGTCCATGGGACTTTCCAGGCAAGAGTATTGGAGTGGGTTGTAATTGCCTTCTCCATCTCATGCATTTGCCCCTCTCCAAAGACAAGCGTTTACAATTCTCTATATTGTAACTCACATATGTTATAAATGTATCTCATGTGTCTAAATGTCATGCTTATACCGCTGCTTCATGCTTTTTCAGTTTTACAGACATCTATTAATTTTCTAAAAAGGAAAATAGGGTTTATGTCTCTTCTTTTTCTTGCATTTGTCTCCCAAATACTTTAAATGGTTCAGAGGCATTTATATACTCGTCTATGAATAACGTATTTAACAAAAAATGTTAGGTGAAAATAGAAATATCTTTAGTTTTAACACTTTTGTGTTTAGCCAGGTATTTTAAACATTGTTACAAAACAATAATTATTAAGTTTTGCATTTTAAAAAAGATTTTTTTGGCTATACTGTGTATCTTGTGGGATCTTAGTTCCCTTACCAGGGATTGAACCTGGGTCATGGCTTACCTGGTGACTCAGCTGATAAAGAATCCACCTGCAGTGTGGGAGACCTGGGTTTGATCCCTGAGTTGGGAAGATTCCTGGAGAAGGGAATGGCTACATACTCCAGTATTGTGGCCTGGAGAATTCCATGGACTATCCATGAAAAAAGTCGGACACAACTGAGCGACTTTCACTTTCACGGCAGTAAAAGTTCTGACCACTGAACTTCCAAGGAATCCCCTAAAAGAGGAGACTTTATGTTAAAACAAAAATCAGCCAAGTCTGGGAACCTCTACTTTAGTTTAGACTATTTATTTTATAGACAAGGAAACTGAGTTAGATAACTTTCAAAGTTTCCACAGTTAACTAATGGCATCAAGACCTGGGAACTTCCCTGGTGGTTCAGTGGTTGAGAATCCACCTTACACTTTAGGGGATGGGGTTCAATCCCTTGTCGGGGAACGACGATCTCACATGCCTTGGAGGAACTAAGCCTGTGGGCCGCATGGTGTGCCAGAAGATCTGATGTGCTGCAACTAAGACTCGACACAGTAAAATAAATAAATTTTTAAAAAGGACTCACACCTAGATTTCCATACTTTTACCCAGTGTCTTATCATTATTATTGCAACAAAGTATTGTAAACTATTAAATNAGTGGAGATGCTTATAAAAGTAATTTTCATTTGTTGGGCCTTTCTCTGGGCCAAGTAACTTGTTAATGCATTTTATATTTGTTATCTATAATTTAACAATAGACCTGTACAGTGAGGGTAGAACTTTCATTTTATAGTTGGGGAAACAGACTCAAAAGGATAAATAAATAAGACATGGCAAGGGAAAGAAGGATGGCGCTCTTATGTACTTTTAAAAACATTTTTATTTTTATCTTTGTTATACATATACATAATATAAAACATTAAAGTAGTCCTACAGATTTTCTCACCAAAAAATAAGTTTCCTACCCTTCTCCTCTCATGCATTTGCTGCTGCTGCCGCTAAGTCACTTCAGTCGTGTCTGACTCTGTGCGATCCCATAGACGGCAGCCCACCAGGCTCCCTCGTCCCTGGGATTCTTCAGGCAAGAATACTGGAGTGGGTTGCCATTTCCTTCTCCAATGCATGAAAGTGAAAAGTGAAAGTGAAGTCACTCAGTCGAGTCCGACTCTTTGCAACCCATGGACTGCAGCCCACCAGGCTCCTCCGTCCATGGGACTTTCCAGGCAAGAGTATTGGAGTGGGTTGTAATTGCCTTCTCCATCTCATGCATTTGCCCCTCTCCAAAGACAAGCGTTTACAATTCTCTATATTGTAACTCACATATGTTATAAATGTATCTCATGTGTCTAAATGTCATGCTTATACCGCTGCTTCATGCTTTTTCAGTTTTACAGACATCTATTAATTTTCTAAAAAGGAAAATAGGGTTTATGTCTCTTCTTTTTCTTGCATTTGTCTCCCAAATACTTTAAATGGTTCAGAGGCATTTATATACTCGTCTATGAATAACGTATTTAACAAAAAATGTTAGGTGAAAATAGAAATATCTTTAGTTTTAACACTTTTGTGTTTAGCCAGGTATTTTAAACATTGTTACAAAACAATAATTATTAAGTTTTGCATTTTAAAAAAGATTTTTTTGGCTATACTGTGTATCTTGTGGGATCTTAGTTCCCTTACCAGGGATTGAACCTGGGTCATGGCTTACCTGGTGACTCAGCTGATAAAGAATCCACCTGCAGTGTGGGAGACCTGGGTTTGATCCCTGAGTTGGGAAGATTCCTGGAGAAGGGAATGGCTACATACTCCAGTATTGTGGCCTGGAGAATTCCATGGACTATCCATGAAAAAAGTCGGACACAACTGAGCGACTTTCACTTTCACGGCAGTAAAAGTTCTGACCACTGAACTTCCAAGGAATCCCCTAAAAGAGGAGACTTTATGTTAAAACAAAAATCAGCCAAGTCTGGGAACCTCTACTTTAGTTTAGACTATTTATTTTATAGACAAGGAAACTGAGTTAGATAACTTTCAAAGTTTCCACAGTTAACTAATGGCATCAAGACCTGGGAACTTCCCTGGTGGTTCAGTGGTTGAGAATCCACCTTACACTTTAGGGGATGGGGTTCAATCCCTTGTCGGGGAACGACGATCTCACATGCCTTGGAGGAACTAAGCCTGTGGGCCGCATGGTGTGCCAGAAGATCTGATGTGCTGCAACTAAGACTCGACACAGTAAAATAAATAAATTTTTAAAAAGGACTCACACCTAGATTTCCATACTTTTACCCAGTGTCTTATCATTATTATTGCAACAAAGTATTGTAAACTATTAAATAGGTAGAGTTGAAATATATGTAGTTGGTATGTTTGCTCTTTGTCCCAACTGAACCTGTCAGCCCTCAGAATAGAGAAACAGAGAACCTATTTTAGTTGTTCTTTCTAATAAAACATGGTTTTGAAAGAGGTGCTCTTTCATAAGTTACTAATAACAAGTCTTTTTATCTTTGAAAGTCTTAAATCTACTAAATCCACTAAAGTAGGTTTTTTATTGTTGTTTTTTTGTTTTGTAAAAGAGCTTGCAAAAGAGAGCTAACTTTAAAATTGATTGTTATATCTGATGAGTAAAAAAATTCACTTTAAAAAAATTTTCATACCAAAATTTTTGGAAAAATGCATTTGGAAGTTTCTCTAAATTCTAAGAAATCAGGCATGGTTGGAGCTTTTGTTGTTGTTATTATCCACTGAAATCTGACTATTCTGTGATCCTCAAGCACAAAAACACCCCCTCAGATGTATCAACACATATAAAACTGTCTGGTTTTATAAAATTAAATAATTAACTGGCCCACAAGAAAATCTAAGCTACTTTCTATTTGGAAAAATATGGCTGACTAAAGGTATGCAGTTGGCAATACACCTGTATAAATGTCAGCCGAGAAATAAAAGTATCGAGTTCTTCTTTTCTTTGCTTTTGAAAAAGGTCATTCCTTAATTCCCCCAAAACTGAGAAACCTACTTCACTTGAATTGAGTTGAAAATTCTGCCAGCAGTGATAAAGCCAGGACTGCAGGCTTCTTGCAAATTTGCATTTGTGTGACTAGTAGAGTCAAGGTGAAACTTTGCTGAGATTTGTTTACTTTTTACAGGTGAGATGTGTTTCTTTACTGAGATTTGTTTATTTTTTACAGGTGTTTCTTTCTGATAACACCTGTAAAATGTATTAGAAATATAAAAAAATGACTAATATTTTGGAGCTAATATACTAATATTTTTGAAATATATTTTAGAAATGTTAGGGATTCTAAAGATGCAGGCACTCTCCCTCTCTCCTGAGGGGTATGTCCAGATCAGCTAGAGCAATTCCACTATTCATCAGTTTTACTTGACTTCCAGAAGAATACATTGTACAAAGTTTTCCTCAGCCAAAGCGAAGTGTGATTCCTACTGAACACACTGTACTTCTCTCACCAAAACATTTACACACTGAATGAAATTGCCTGTTGACTTGTCTATTTCCTACTGGAGTGTCAGGTACTTAGGGACAGTCCTCATCTTTGTTCACCATTTTATCTCCTATTGAATGGCCCAGTGCTTAGCTGTTGGTATGTAACATTTAGTGAATGAATGGCTCATATACTGCCTCCTCATTTTATAAAACTGTTCTTTTCATTTATACATATATACACATACACTCATCTGTACATGTTTGTGTTTAGGCTATCCTAAACGCTGGATGGATTGTATGCTCTTCAAATGCAAAGTGTGTCCCCTTATATCCCCTTCACCCAGCACAGAGATGACTGGATAAGAAATGCTCCATTAAGAATACGGTGGTGACTGTATGTGTTGCCACAACATCCTTCTTGAGTCTTAATTTCCTCACATGGAGCTAGCTATTCTGTTTATCAGCTCTACACTTGGCTAGTATGTCTAGACATGCACATTTCTCTGCTCCCTCTCCTTCAGGTCTTTGCTTAAATATCATCTTCCTGATGATAATTCCCCACATCTTATTTAAAATCCCACTAATCCGAGTGTAGTCTGATCTCCTCTTTTCCTTCATTTCTCTCCAGAGAACTTAATACAAACTGACACAGACATATTTCACTTTTTGTTATTTATTGTTTGCCTCCCTCTTCCCCGTAGACTATAAGCTCCATTAAGGCAAGAATTTTGCCTGTAACCTAGAACAGTGTCTAATACAAAATAGGCCTTAAAATGTTTGTTGAATAAATGAATATTCTGTCTTGATGCTATTGCCGAATAGTCATGTTTCTACTTTTGGATTTACTCATAAGAATCTATTCATGCTTCTTGGCAACTTGATAAAATTTTCCTTCATCCATTTCATGTGTGGCTGTCCTTTCCTCCTCACCTATGGATGGAGGGTCATTATTGCTATATATATCTTTTTCTAGCACTTGATTCAGTGCTATGCCCAAAGGTTGGTATTAACAAATATGGACTGATTGATTAGAGGCTATTTTTTTTCCTGAGAAAACTGTATGCAGGACAAGAAGCAGCAGTTAGAACTAGACATGGTTCAAAATTGGGAAAGGATTACATCAAGGCTGTATATTGTCACTCTGCTTACTTAATTTATATGTAGAGTACATCATGCGAAATGCTGGGCTGAATGAATCATAAGCTGGACTCAAGATTGCCAGGAGAAATATCAACAACCTGAGATATGCAGATGATACCACTTTAGTGGCAGAAACTGAAGAGGAACTAAAGAGCCTCTTGACGAAGGTGAAAGAGGAGAGTGAAAAAGCTGGCTTGAAACTCAGCATTCAAAAAACTAAGATCTGGCATCTGGTCCTATCACTTCATGGCAAGTAGATGGGGAAATTGTGGAAACAGTGTCAATTTTCATTCTCTTGGGCTCCAAAATCAATGCGGACAGTGACTATAGCCACGAAATTAAAAGATGCTTGCTCCTTGGAAGAATAGCTATGACAAAACTAGACAGTGTATTAAAAAGCAGAGATATCATTTTGCTGACAAAGGTCCATCTAGTCAAAACTATGTTTTTTCCAGTAGTCATGTATGGATGTGAGAGTTGTACCATAAAGAAGGCTGAGCACTGACAAATTGATACTTTCCAACTGTGGTTCTGGAGAAGACTCTTGAGAGTCCTTTGGACAGCAAGGAGATCAAACCAGTCCATCCTAAAAGAAATCAAACCTTGAATATTCACTGGAAGGACAGTTGCTAAAGCTGAAATGCCAATACTTTGGCCACCTGATGCTAAAAGTTGACTCACTGGAAAAGACCCTGATGCTGGGAAAGATTGAGGGCAAGAGGAGGTGGCAACAGAAGATGAGATGGTTGGATGGCATCACTGATTCAGTGGACATGAGTCTGAGCAAACTCTGGGAGATAGTGAAGGACAGGGAAGCCTGGCGTGCTACAGTTCATGGGGTCACAAAGAGTCAGACACGACTTACAGACTGAACAACAACAAATGATCTCAGGTTTTTACTAAAAGATTGTTGATTTATTTTTGGTCAGTAACTCAGCAGTAGAAAACTCAGATGCCTTTAGGAGCCAGGCAGATCAGAGAGCATGTATTTCATTTTCAAACATGTAGGAAAAATATATATTGTCATTTTGCTTGAAATGCATAGCCCTTGTTGTTTAGTCTCAAGTTGTGTCTGACTCTTTTGCGACCCCACTAGGCTCCTCTGTTCGTGGGATTTGTCAAGCAATGGCCCCATTGGCTGTTTTTCCCTTTCCTGCTTAAGACAGAGATATAACTCTAGGGCAATTAATTTCTACTGTAGCAAAACCAATAGCATTATACCATGAAAATGGTGGCTGATAGTCAACTTCACTGTTTGGGATACAATAGGAAGTGGTGGGGGTTTTGGTGAGCTGGAAATGACATGTCAGTGCAAATAGGGTAGCCACTAACTTATATAAGCTAACTGGTCAGGCATTAATTCAAGCCCAGTGTTATGAGATCTCATGACACTTTAAAAGAGAAGCTAGAAACCGAGAAGTCCATATGAAATCCCCCATTTTTAAACAAGTTAATTCTATTAAAAATACAGTCTTAAAAATTCTATTTAAAATAACCAGAAAAATCATGGCTATGATCCAAATTTAATGCATAGGCTATTGGCAGTACCCCCTTTATAGATAACAGCCTTGTCATGGCAAAGGGGCTTACATAACTCAATGAAGCTATGAGCCATGCCATGCAGGGCCACTCAGGATGGACAGGTTTACGGTGAAGAGTTTTGACAAAACATGGTCCAGCGGAGGAGGAAATGGCAAACCACTCCAGTATTCTTGCCACAAGAACCCCATGAGCAGTATGAAAAGGCAAAAAGATATACTGGAAGATGAACCCCCCCAGGCTGGGAGATGTCCAGTATGCTACTGGGAAGAACAGAGGGCAACCATGGGGTCACAAAGAGTCAGACACGACTTACTGACTGAACAATGATTGGCAGTAAAGCTCTGCAAGAGATTTACTGTAGCTTTAGCTTCTGTAATTTTCTTTCATTTAAAGAAAAACATAATATTAATGATGATCCAATGCTTAGAATAATTTAAAAAAATGTTTATTAACTCTTCATGTAAATGACCAGAAACCCAAGTTAAAATTAACCTAATACTATATTTGAATTTAAAAGCAATTTAACTACAACTATCCCTGCTTTGAATAAAACTGTAAATAATTAGTAATCTCATTCTCTCAGATGTGCAAAATAATTTATAAGCAGGACCAATAGCTTTTTATATCTGGAATTAACCTATTGATAATATGCCTTAAAAGCTAGATAATATCACTTTATAATTAACATAACCAGAAAACAAAATTAATATGACTCATAACCCTGATGTCTATTTAAAGGTCAATCTTGAAAAGAAAAACTAATTTAGCCAATTTAAATACCCCACCATTAAATTCATCCATTATATTATAGTAATGCTTTTGTATTGCTGGAAATGGAATTTTATAATACTATGAAATGTTATTTATTAGTCTGATGGTTGTACTATTTTTCTTTATCAGCTGTGGAAGATGTCTTAAAACAACAAACATTGTTATGTATTCTTCAACTGATTCACCTCCATTCTTGGAAAGTATTTTGGAACCTCTAGTTAAAACACAATTTCTTCAATTAAATAGAGAGGAAGATCTTGTTATCGCAAACACTTAACTAGACAGAGAGGTGATTCCAAACTTAAGTTTACCTGAGTCAGTTCAGTTCAATCGCTCAGTCATGTCTGACTCTTTGCAACCCCATGAACTGCAGCACGCCAGGCCTCCCTGTCCATCACCAACTCCTGGAGTCTGCTCAGACTTGTGTCCATTGAGTTGATGATACCATCCAACCATCTCATCCTCTGTCATCCCCTTCTCCTGCCCTCAATCTTTCCCAGCATCAGGCTTTTCAAATGAGTCAGCTCTTCTCATCAGGTGGCCAAAGTATTGGAGTTTCAGCTTCAACATCAGTCCTACCAATGAACACCCAGGACTGATCTCCTTTAGGATAGACTGGTTGGATCTCCTTGCAGTCCAAGGGACTCTCAAGAGTCTTCTCCAACACCACAGTTCAAAAGCATCAATTCTTCATCGCTCAGCCTTCATCACAGTCCAACTCTCGCATCCATACATGACCACTGGAAAAACCATAGCCTTGACTAGACAGACCTTTGTTGGCAAAGTAATGTCTCTGCTTTTGAATATGCTGCCTAGGTTGGTCATAACTTTCCTTTCAAGGAGTAAGCGTCTTTTAATTTCATGGCTGCAATCATCATCTGCAGTGATTTTGGAGCCCAGAAAAATAAAGTCAGCGACTGTTTCCACTGTTTCCCCATCTATTTGCCATGAAGTGATGGGACCGGATGCCATGATCTTAGTTTTAGGTGACCATTTTGATTGTCAATTTATAACTAAAATGTTCTTTCACATATTTTATCCTTGTTTTTTTTTAATGTATGAGAACATATTTATATATATGAGCAAACGCCATCTTTGATTTAGAAATTAATCACTGAATTCTCCTTTGATCTAAAATAGAAAGTCCCTGGTTATGACCTGTGAGAAGATGACTGGATATCTTAGTGGTTTCATTCATTTGAGCTCAGTCATGATTTGTCAGTCTTCTTTCCCTGCATCAGCACTGAGCGTTTTTCCACAGTTCTATTATTTCCATTTTATAACCATAAAATAACAACCATGACTGGTTTTACTGGTTTATTCATCCCTGCTTTAAAAGAAGCCACAGTCTAGTAGGGGAGAGGTTCATGAAACAAAACATTACAGTACAATGAAATAAGGCCTATCATAAAAGCAGCCTCACTTGTGGAGATGTTCCAGGACCCCTGTAACCTGAATGAGGTCCCTTCTCTTTCCCTCCCAACTCCAAGGTATTTGTCACTCCTGGTAAACCAGTTGCTAGGAACCATAGATATATGACCTTGGGTACTTCTGGGATTCAGGCAGAGAGAACTGATATGATGCTTTCTCCCACGTGGGTCAAACAAGAAAAGAACATCAGACTCCAGGCTTGGGAACCAGAAAGCTTCAGATCCTAGGAAGAGTGATTAGAGACCTGTGAACTATCTTAATCAACCATGGTCCTATTGCAGATGACATGCATGCGTGTGTGTGTGAGCTAAGTCACTTCAGCTGTGTCCGGCTCTTTGTGACCCTATGGATCATAGGCCACCAGTCTTCCCTGTCCAAGGGATTCTCCTGGAAAGAATATTGGAGTGGGTTACTGTGCCCTCCTCCAGGGGATCTTCCTGACCCAGGGATCAAACTTGTGTCTCTTATGTCTCCTCCATTGGCAGGCAGGCTCTTTACCACTAGTGCTACTTGGGAAGCCCCTTGCACATGACATGCTTGCTCCTAATTTACAATAGGCCAAGAACGACCCAACAAGTGGCTGAGACTTCTCCAGCCCCGAGTCAGAGAGAATACGGGGACACCAACAAAGAAACACGATTTCTTTAGAAGCCTCTGCAGGAATCAGACAGCAGCCAGTCAGCCTTTATGAGCTTCTAGGCAGAAAAGGTAGGCTACCTTCAAGAAAAATGCAATCCAACTACCCTTAATCTTTTCACCTGCAACACTAGGAGCTGAAAAATAATGAGCTACACATTTAAGCAATATGTTCCACTTACCTCGGGGGTAGAGGGGAGAGAAGAGAAGGAAGGAAGGAAAAGGAAGTGAAGAGAAGAAGGAAAGGTATTCCAGAATCATCAAGAATTCAGAGCATGTATCACTTAAGAACCCTATCCTAAGAAAATATTGGAAGATACATTTTAATCTGTTTACAAAGAAATAGCCAGAACCCCAAGATGGAGACAGGTGAAGAAGAAGGAAATATTGGTAAGCAATAAACTTTGGTCTGTGCTCTCTTTTCTCTTCTCCCTAATTTTGTAGCCACACATGTGCATGCATAGAAACATACATGCATGGGGACAAACATATATGCATGCATATAGACACACATACACACATAAATTCCAAGTTGATAAGGTAAAACTGTGTGAGATGTACAAAGTGTACAAAGTGTAAGTGCTAAATATGATGTCAACAAAGAAGGCACATAGTGTTAAGGGAAATTATAATAAATACTAATCTATCTCAGCAAAATCTGGGGCTGGGAAGGTGGCAGATGCAGAGAAGGGGAAATTATAGGCCTTCCAAAGTCATCACTGAAGGGAGGGAGGAGTGAAAGAATCTTAAATTTCCTTTATTTTATAAAGAAATACTGAATTCAGAGACTTTTAAATATATATATATGGCTGTGCAGGATCTTAGCTGCAGCACAAGGGATATTTGATATTTCTTGCAGCATGCACGATCTTTAGTTGTGGCATGTGGGATCTAGTTCCCTGACCAAGGATCCAAAGCAGTCCCCCTGCATTGGAAATGAAGAAGCTTAGCCACTGGACAATCACTGAAGTCCCTTAAATTTCTTATCTACCGGCGTTGGGAGATAAAAAGGGGAAAAGAGTGTGCAGGGGGATTTAAACAGTGTATCTTGATGGGAAAGCATTTAGTATCTTATTTTCAAATAACAATACAACCATATGCACATAATGATCAGAGTGGGAAGTAAGAGAGGAACCACCAATGGAATAGAACAATACAGATGAACTCTTCTCCACAAAATCTAACAAAGGTAGAAACAAATGATGAAACAGTGACCCCCAGATATTATAATTCCCTGAAAGTCAAGGTAGAGAAAAGTATGGTGGTATCTAGTAAGGAAAAATCTATTCCTTCTCATTTACTCCCTCAGTCATCCAGCAAAAGTTACTGAAAAGATTTTCTAGTTGTTTTTTCTTAGATTGTTAATTATAAGCTAGATTTCATTATGCTTTATCAAAGAATGTTTTAGGTAGATAAATGTAAATGTAAACCATTGATTTACTTTGTTTTTTACCTCCAGGATTGATAACTGGCTTAATTAATGCAGCAATTGAATGCTTGGAATATTTTCCTGGTCAGTTAATAGTTACCGTTGGCCAGCAGTTAGTACAACACAGAAACGAAGAGACAAGACTGAATACACAGAAAAAGTTAATCTGATTTCATAGTAAAATATTATAATCAGGAGTTCAGGAGTTCAGTCACTCATTCGTGACTGACTCTTTGCGACCCCATGAACCGCAGCCCGCCAGGCCTCCCTGTCCATCACCAACTCCTAGAGTCCACCCAAACTCATGTCCATAGAGTCGGTGATACCATCCAACCATCTCAGCCTCTGTCATCCTCTTCTCCCACCCTCAATCTTTCCCAGCAACAGGGTCTTCTCAAATGAGTCAGTTCTTCACATCAGGTGGCCAAAATATGGGAGCTTCAGCTTCAATATCAGTCCCTCCAATGAACACCCAGGACTCATCTCCTTTAGGATGGACTGGTTGGATCTCCTTGCAGTCCAAAGGACTCTCAAGAGTCTTCTCCAACACCACAGGTCAAAAACATCAATTCTTCGGCACTCAGCTTTCTTTATGGTCCAACTCTCACATCCATACATGACCACTGGAAAAATCATAGCCTTGGACCTTTGTTGGCAAAGTGATGTCTCTGCTTTTTAATATGTTGTCTAGGTTGGTCATAACTCTCCTTCCAAGGAGTAAGCGTCTTTTAATTTCATGGCTGCAATCACCATCTGCAGTGATTTTGGTGCCCCCCAAAATAGTCAGTCACTGTCTCTACTGTTTCCCCATCTATTTGCCATGAAGTGATGGNCTTTGTTGGCAAAGTAATGTCTCTGCTTTTTAATATGCTGTCTAGGTTGGTCATAACTTTCCTTCCAAGGAGTAAGCGTCTTTTAATTTCATGGCTGCAATCACCATCTGCAGTGATTTTGGTGCCCCCCAAAATAGTCAGTCACTGTCTCTACTGTTTCCCCATCTATTTGCCATGAAGTGATGGGCCCAGGTGCCAGGACCTTAGTTTTCTGAATGTTGAGCTTTAAGCCAACTTTTTCACTCTCCTCTTTCATCAAGACACTCTTTAGTTATTCACTTTCTGCCATAAGGGTGGTGTCATCTGCATATCTGAGGTTCTTGATATTTCTCCCAGCAATCTTGATTCCAGCTTGTGCTTCTTCCAGCCCCGCATTTTTCATGATGTACTCTGCATAGAAGTTAAATAAGCAGGGTGACAATATACAGCCTTGACGTACTCCTTTTCCTATTTGGAACCAGTCTGTTGTTCCATGTCCAGTTCTAACTGTTGCTTCCTGACCTGCATGCAGATTTCTCAAGAGGCAGGTCAGGTGGTCTGNATAAGTCAAATAAGCAGGGGGACAATATACAGCCTTGATGTACTCCTTTTCCTATTTGGAACCAGTCTGTTGTTCCATGTCCAGTTCTAACTGTTGCTTCCTGACCTGCATGCAGATTTCTCAAGAGGCAAGTCAGGTGGTCTGGTAGTCCCATCTCTTTCAGAATTTTCCACAGTTTATTGTGATCCACATAGTCAAAGGCTTTCGCATAGTCAATAAAGCAGAAATAGATGTTTTCCTGGAACTGTCTTGCTTTTTCAGTGATCCAGCAGATGTTGGCAATATGATCTCAGGTTCCTCTGTCTTTTCTAGAACCAGCTTGAACATCTGGAAGTTCATGGTTTACATATTGCTGAAGCCTGGCTTAGAAAATTTTGAGCATTACTTTACTAGCATGTAATATGAGTGCAATTGTGGAGTAGTTTGAGCCTTCTTTGGTATTGCCTTTCTTTGGGATTGGAATGAAAACTGACCTTTTCCAGTCCTGTGGCCACTGCTGAGTTTTCCAGATCAGGAGAGATGAGTATATTGGTATTTATTCAGGAATTACTGAACTTTTAGTTAAGTGATGTTTAAACTTCAGTTATTGCATAATAATAAAACCTGAAGATACAAGCTGCAGAATATTATATGTATTATATGAGTATTGCTTTTTTCGGCTCTGCTCTGTAGCAGGTAGGATCTTAGTTCCCCAAGAAGGGAAATGAACCCATGCCCCCTGCAGTGGAAGCTTGGATTCCTAACCACTGGACCACCATGGAATTCCCTGAATGTTGCATTTTAATATTTTTTTCTATGGTATCAAATTACTTCATGGAGTCTTTTTTTTTTTTCCAAAGACCATGGCTTATGGAATCTTAGTTTCCCCACCACAGACGAAACCAAGGGACCTGTCAGTGAAAGCACCGAGTCCTAACAACTAGATCACCAGCAAATTCCCTCATAGAGTTCTTTTTTCACTTTTTTTTCCACTACTTTTTGCCTGTCATGTAAATTGTAATGTCAAATGTAATAATGTAGTATAGGAATTAAATCTAAGGTAATTCTATCATAGGGACATTCTAAGAAATATTCTGATACACTACAGGACTAGAGAGGGGCTTCCCTTGTGGCTCAGCTGGTAAAGAATCCACCTTCAATGCTGGAGACCTGGGTTCAATACTTGGGTTGGGAAGATCCCCTGGAAAAGGGAAAGGCTACCCACTCCAATATGCTGGCCTGGAGACTTCCATGGACTATGCAGTCGCAAAGAGTTGAACATGACTGAGCGACTTTCACTTTCACTTTCACAGGACTAGAGAATTGAGGTGTCTGTAAATATTAATTTCTGATATACTAATTTGGTGACCTTTTAGTAAAATAAAAATTGAGTGACATGTCTTTTTTTAGCTATGTTCAGTTCAGTTCAGTTCAGTCGCTCAGTCATGTCCGACTCTTTGCGACCCCATGAATCGCAGCATGCCAGGCCTCCTTGTCCATCACCAACTCCGAGTTCACTCAGATTCGCGTCCATTAAGTCAGTGATACCATCCAGCTATCTCATCCTCGGTCGTCCATTTCTTCTCCTGCTTCCAATCCCTCCCAGCATCAAAGTCTTTTCCAATGAGTCAACTCTTCCCATGAGGTCGCCAAAGTACTGGAGTTTCAGCTTCAGCATCATTCCTTCCAAAGAAATCCCAGAGCTGATCTCCTTCAGAATGGACTGGTTGGATCTCCTTGTAGTCCAAGAGACTCTCAAGAGTCCTCTCCAATACCACAGTTCAAAAGCATCAATTCTTCGGCGCTCGGCCTTCTTCACAGTCCATCTCTCATATCCATACATGACCACAGGTAAAACCATAGCCTTGACTAGATGGACCTTAGTTGGCAAAGTAATGTCTCTGCTTTTGAATATGCTATCTAGGTTGGTCATAACTTTTCTTCCAAGGAGTAAGCGTCTTCTAATTTCATGGCTGCAGTCACCATCTGCAGTGATTTTGGAGCCCCCAAAAATAAAGTCTGACACTGTTTCCACTGTTTCTCCATCTATTTCCCATGGAGTGATGGGACNAGGTTGGTCATAACTTTTCTTCCAAGGAGTAAGCGTCTTCTAATTTCATGGCTGCAGTCACCATCTGCAGTGATTTTGGAGCCCCCAAAAATAAAGCCTGACACTGTTTCCACTGTTTCTCCATCTATTTCCCATGAAGTGATGGGACCAGATGCCGTGATCTTAGTGTTCTGAATTTATGATCTTAGAGCTAGTAATTCTGTAAGCCTAAACAGCCCAGGGACAAGCTGAGACTCATCTATGTGCTGATCAACTTCAGTGATTGCTTTTTGACTCATGGTCTGACTACCTCACGACACTTCTCTGTCGTCAGTCACCAAACAGCTAAGCACCAACGGACTCTTCACTGTCCCCTCAGAATTTCTAAGGGGTTTGGTCCTGCTTATTCCTCATACATTTTATCTTTTTTCCATCCAGATAGGAGCCCCTATTTCATCTATTCCTTTGTATTTTTAGCCCTAGGTTCTTAACATGCCTCTCCACCTTTCCTTCCCACCATAACAGTACATATCAACAGTCTACTTTCTATACTAAGAAAAATGCACCGTTTCAATTCTGCCTCTCTGACACAACCACTGTGCTACTTTTCTTTTTTATTCCCTTTGGAAATAGAAGGGGATTAAAAACATGTGCTATTTCCACTTTCAAATCTCTCACTTACTCTCCAACCCACTGAAGTCTCAAATCTACAATAAACACTTCACTGAAACTGCTCTTTCCAAGACCAACACTCTGTAATTACAAATCCAATAAAACCTGTTCAATTTTTATCCAACATGACTTTTCTGAATGTTTCCTTGGTACTTTAAACTCATCAGGCTTAAAAAATTATCTCATCTCCACCTGCCACTACACTCCTTTTCCTCCAGAGCTTTCTAATATTTAACCAAATCTCAATTATCCCATTTCAGTAGGCTCAGGACTAAGTTCTCTTCCACATCTTCATTATACTTACCCAATCATCCTGCCCAACTTCTCATTTCTACCTTGGCAAAACCCTTCATTATTTCTTAACCCAGTGAAAGTGTTAGTCCCTCAGTCATGTCTGACTCTCTTCAACACCATAGACTGCAGCCTGCCAGTCTCCTCTGTCTATGGAATTCTCCAGGCAAAAATGCTGGAGTGGGTAGCCATTCCCTTCTCCAGGGGATCTTCCCAAGACAGAGATTGAACCTGGGTCTCCTACATTGCAGGCAGATTATTTACCTTCTGAGCCACCAGGGAAATCACTCAAAGAGCTTTTTAAAAAATATTTGTGCCCAGACTCTAATCCTACACCAATTAAGAGACTCTCAGAGAGTAGAGTTGGACACTGGTAGTTTTATATCTTCAAGTAATTTAAATTACAACCAGGATTGATAGCCATTTGCTTCCCCACATTCTCTTCAAAGTAATAGTCCAAGCTCAGGCCCTCAGTATCTCTCTGGCATTATGTCAGTCGCCTCTAACTTCTCTCCAAGCCCATAATCTGTCTTCTTTAAGACCATCTATCACTTTTTGCTGAAATCTCTGAAACACAACTTTGCAGTGCCCTGCTCACATAACTTCTAGAATAAGGTTCAACTGCTTTGTATAACAGATAAAACCTTCTAGAAGAATATTTGACAAAGTGCATACCATTTAGTAATTCAAAATATAGTGAAGATTTGAAAAAAATCAAAACAAATATGAAACACTTAAGTCTCCTCTGTACCTACTTTCCATCAATTAGCATAGTGCCCTGAAGATGCATGACATTTAAAAGTATCTATTGAACAGATTTTAAAGACCACTTTAAAAGCTAAACTTCGGGTAAAATTTGATTTAGCCAAATATGCTTGGGCCTAGTANCCTTGACGTACTCCTTTTCCTATTTGGAACCAGTCTGTTGTCCCATGTTCAGTTCTAACTGTTGCTTCCTGGCTTGCATACAGATTTCTCGAGGCAGGTTAGGTGGTCTGGTATTCCCATCTCTTTCAGAATTTTCCACAGTTTATTGTGATCCACACAGTCAAAGGGTTTGGCATAGTCAATAAAGCAGAAATAGATGTTTTTCTGGAACTCTCTTGCTTTTCCCATGATCCAGCGGATGTTGGCAATTTTATCTCTGGTTCCTCTGCCTTTTCTAAAACCAGCTTGAACATCAGGAAGTTCACGGTTCACATATTGCTGAAGCCTGGCTTAGAGAATTTTGAGCATTACTTTACTAGCATGTGAGAGGAGTGCAATTGTGCGGTAGTTACTGGTTCAAATTTTGTAGCAGGACTGAAAGGGAGAAGGAACTTGACATGGGCTGGAGGATATGCTGGTATGGAATTCAGGAAGCAGGGAGAAGTGATGCCAATGACTGGTTTCTGGAGATTAGGGGATGAAATATTTCAGGGAAATGGAGATGGGGGTATTTATAATATGGGGTCTCAAGCAAGCCAAGCTTTTCCCTGTTACAGGGCTTTACTTGTGCTGTCTTGGTTATGTCTGGGACATTTTCTCTTCAGTCTTTTTATGGCCTCACTCTTTCACCTCACTTCAGGCCTCTGCTCAAAATGATAGTCTCTCAGTAACTAAGAGGGGTATCTTTCTATCTTTTCTAAGATAGCTACCCATCTTCTTCACTCTAGCTTTGTATCCTGCTTTATGCTTTCTTAATGGCACTTATCACTACCTGAAATTATATATTTGCTGATTTTTGAAATTGTCTTTATCTCATGTGCTGTCATGTCTGAGAATGCCAATTCCATGAGTCCAGACTTAATGTGCTTATTTATCACCTAGAACTGTCCTGGCACATAGAAATCACTCACTAAACTTTTGTTACATGACAGAATGAATTGATGGGGATGGCTTCATGTTTGTAAATTTTCAGGACAATAGAAGCTAATGGAAAGGTACCTACCTTGGGGCTCAAGATGAAGGAGCTATGTGGATATGAGGTTCAACGTTGGTAGGTCTACCCTCTATAACAATGTTAGCTGAGGGATTTTTTTCCCCAGATACATGTTGTAATCTGGGATTTCCTTTGTGTGATAACTAAGACTGGAAAAAGAGTATATATCTATTTTAAGAGAATGATATTATTACGTATTTTAGAGCTACTATTTACATATAGATCATGTGATTACAGTGCAAGATTACCTAGTCCAGTGCTGTTATGGAAGTACAAATAATTTTTATTATAGTAGAACAATGTACTAATGATTGGTTAACCTAGTTTCAGATATACCACATATGTGGAAGTAGAAAATAGAATTTTAAGAATTCTAAAAAAGTTTCAAGTATTTATACACCCTTTATAATTCAGAGGCCTTCTGCTACCCGCCCCCTTTCCCCATCTGTAATCCTCTTTCCCTATCCATTGGTCAAAAAAACTGAGATTTTTTTTGCCATTTCCTTCTCCAGGGGATCGTCTCAACCCAAGAATCAAACCTGGGTCTCTTGCATTGCAGGCTGATTCTTTACCATCTGAGCTACCAGGGAAGCCCCCTGTATTAGATTACTGGCTAGAAAAATTCATATTAGAAACTTGAAAATATCTGTTTTTATGTAGATACCAGTTACTTTATTGGATATGGTAAGAAATTTAAGAAGCTTCTGCATGGAGAAGATCCAGATGCCGTATCAGGTATTGACTCAGACTTATTCTTTCTATATCATTAAGTGACTGTTATAGTCACAAAAGTTGGAAGGGAACCAAGGTGAGTATGTAATAAATGTATAATGCTATAAAAGGTGATTACATTAAGGTTATTTTTTAATATCTCTAGTTCTTTTTGGAAGCCCTCTGTTTGATTACCTTTCTTCTAAAAAGGTAAATACTTTCTGTATCTCATTGCTGCTTCCAGATGGGGGTATTTATAATAGGGAATCTCGAACAAGCCAAGCTTTTTCCTTTTATAGGGCTTTACCTGTGCTATCTTGATTATAAAGACAGGGATAAATATTATCAGAAGCATTTAAAATCAACTGACTGAGAAAGTGGTTCAGATGATCAGATATGTGTCTGATGGAAAAAAGATGATGAACAAAGAAAAATGGCATGGAAAAAAGACGATGAACAAAGAAAAATGGCATGGCAGGTTTTCGTGTTCTGAGATTGATGTGAGTTGTGACAGGGCTAAAGGCAGTATGGTGTAGTATAGAGACTTCAAACCCTGGGAGTGGGGCGATCCCAGGTTCAGACCTTAGCTCAGCCATGTGGTCCAAGCTTCTGTTTCTTTATTGATAAGGCAGGGCTAATAATAATGCCAACAACTCTACACCTTAGAACATTGAAGATTTAGTGAGAAAGTACAAAAGGTTTGATATATGTAAACATTCATTGTAAGCTATTATTATGTTATTATTTGAAGGGCAGTAGATTCTGAACAGAGAGTTAGGTGTAAGATTTTGTTTTCAGAGGCAATGTAATTCCAGGGTGTCACCACATGTGTTTAAGCAAAGGCCATTATAGTGAAAATAGAAAAACAAAAACAAAACAAAACACAAAAAACCTAATATTAACGGGCTGTAGGATTTCAGGTTACCGTGATTGAGAATTGCTTTGCTGTGTCTGGAGACTAAGGTGTCCCTATCTGTAGATCAGCAGAGAGAGAGGCTTAGTTGACTGTGCATGCATGCTAAGACAGCTCACTGCTGCTGCTAAGTCACTTCAGTCGTGTCCAACTTTGTGTGACCCCATAGACGGCAGCCCACCAGGCTCTACCATCCCTGGGATTCTCCAAGCAAGAACACTGGAGTGGGTTGCCATTTCCTTCTGCAATGCATGAAAGTGAAAAGTGAAAGTGAAGTCGCTCAGTTGTGTCCGACTCTTGGAGACCCCATGGACTGCAGCCTTCCAGGCTCCTCCATCCATGGGATTTTCCAGGCAAGAGTACTGGAGTGGGGTGCCATCGCCTTCTCTGACAGCTCACAGGGCCATGCAAATAAGACTGCTCACATTCATGAAATTCTTTGTTCATGTTTTGTACACGCTTCTGATGGTTCAGGACACACTACCCCAAAACATGGCACATGACATTGAATATTTTAAGCTGAAAGAGTTTGAGAAAATGGCAGAAGCAGGAGGGTTGCTCTGACCTACTCCCCTCTTGACATTTCTCCCTGAAATAGGCTGTAACACCATGAAAGATGCCCTCTCTACACCAGAAGCAAGACTATCCTTATCTCCCAAGGCAAAGGGAAGTCAAGAAGAATCTGAACAAACAGGCTTTGCTAACTTTTCCGTTTATTACAATTACCTCATACCTTACCATGTCACATTCTTCTGGGACTGTGTAGTCTTCATCGAAGAAAAGAAAGTGAAGTCGCTCAATCATGTCTGACTCTTTGCGACCCCATGGACTGTAGCCATGGGATTTTCCAGGGTAAGAGTACAGGAGTGGGTTGCCATTTCCTTCTCCAATTCTTCATCAAACCTAGCATAAATTTTAGAGCTCTGTTTCTTTGAGTCTTCCTTATGAAGGCTTCTGTGTCACATAAAACTTATTAAATACATTTGTATGCTTTTTCTCCAGTTTTTATATTTATCAGTTTACTTCTCAGACCTAGCCAGGGACCCTAAGAAAGTCAAGGAAAACTTTTTCCACCCCTTCACCTTCAATTTGTGAGTCATGTAATTTAAATTCCAGTGTATTCTACTTGAAACTAGAATATTAGTACATTGGTTCTCCTACTTTATGGACTTAATTTGAAAATAAAATCAAATAATGTATGTAAAATAAGACAAGGTATGTTTTGCTAAAGTATAGAGCACATGAAAAGAAACAGTATTACTCTGAAGCAAAGAAAATATAAGTAATGTCATCTACCATATTTGAGGGGAAAAGTCCAGCATAACACCAGTTTGAATAGGTACATTTTCATGATTTTCTTTTTTTAACTTGCTTTTCCAATTGTACTTTTTTCTTTTTTTTTTAGGTTTCACATCTTGCCAATGCTTGACATACAAGGAGTTTGAAAAACAAAAGGAAAGGACAAGCCAATATCTTCACCAGTTGGCTCTTGAGATTAATAGTAACCCTAGTATCTTTTTGAAATGAGAAACTAAATTAAGGAATTCCAAAAACACCATCTAGAAGTTTTGCACTAACGTTTCTGGGAGAAGAAACTATAATTTGTTAATATAAAGAACTCCTCTGGTAGTTTTCTCAAACTGCCAATACCCACACTACAGAGAAATGATAGCCTATAAGCATTTAAAATGTAATTATGCTTAAACTTTGTTAAGGAAGAGTCAAAAGGTATACATGTCCAGTCATAAAATACACTAGTCCTGGGATATAATGTATAGCATAGCAACTATAGTTAACAATACTCTATTTAGTATTTGGAAGTTACTAAGAGAGCAGATCTTTAAAAAACTGTAAAGGATGTTTTTTATCTTTAAAAGGGAATGTAAGTTAAATTCTTGTATGCTGATTCATTTAGTTACTATGCTGCTTATTCAATGTGGTGCTATTATTAGGGATCTGATACAGTTTCCTTATTTCAGTTTTCTAATTTCCTTAGAATTTTTTTTCCACAGAAAAAGAACATTTCATATATGAGTTCTCCAAAGAAAGCATGTAATTTCCTTAGTACATACTACTTTTAAGCTACCCCTTTAGGTGCTACTGTAACTTAAACGCTGCGAATCATCTAAGAAGGAAAAGACTTATTAAGCAGAAGACTAAAGCCACAAATTTAAAATTCATGAATATCTAAAACCATGATTTTGCCTTCTGATTCTTTTTCAGTCCATCAAGGTATCTATGGTTTTCTTCTTTTCTCCCTCTGTTTTTAAATTGATTAGTTTACTTTATGGGATCATTCTCTCAATGTGACACATGTTGAGGGTTCAGTCTGTTGCAGCTTACACAAAAGTACATTCTTCTGTGGGCTTAATTTATGCCTTGATCACAGGGAAGAGAAGTGTGTATCGTTAAGTACTTGAAAAGTATATAACTAATTTTAATTAGATCCCATTTGTTTATATTTGCTTTTATTTCCAGTATTCTGGGAGGCGGATCATTGAGGATCCTGCTGTGATTTATGTCGGAGAGTGTTTTGCCTGTGTTCTCCTCTAGGGGTTTTATAGTTTCTGGTCTTACATTTAGATCTTTAATCCATTTTGAGTTTATTTTTGTGTGTGGTGTTAGAAAGTGATCTAGTTTCATTCTTTTACAAGTGGTTGACCAGTTTTCCCAGCACCACTTGTTAAAGAGATTGTCTTTACTCCATTGTATATTCTTGCCTCCTTTGTCAAAGATAAGGTGTCCATANGCTGTCTCTTATACACATCTAGATGTGTATAAGAGACAGGTTCTAATAAGATGGATGAAACTGGAACCAATTATACAGAGTGAAGTAAGCCAGAAAGAAAAACACCAATACAGTATACTAACACATATATATGGAATTTAGAAAGATGGTAATGAGGACCCTGTATGCAAGACAGCAAAAGAGATACAGATGTGTAGAGCGGACTTATGGACTCTGAGGGAGAAGGAGAGGAAGAGGGAGAGGGTGGGATGATTTGGGAGAATAGCATTGAAATTTGTATACTATCATGTAAGAAATGAATTGCCAGTCTATGTTCAATGCAGGATGCAGGACGCTTGGGTCTGGTGTATGGGGATGATCTGGAGGGATGATGTGGGGCGGGAGGTGGGAGGGGGGTTCATGTTTGGGAGTTCGTGTAAAAAAATAAGTAAATACAAAAAAAAAAAGTATATAACTAATGTCATCAGTTTTGTCTTTTTGTTCAAAAACTGTACCAGTTGGGTTGAATTTGAATGCTTAGTCAACATCCTCAACTAAGAGTCTATGAACAGGTTTCAGAGTGCTCAAGTACAGCGTACTTTCTGGGATTGTATGAGACTTTGTGTGTGTATGTGCTGATTTCTCTAGGAAGAAGATTCATAGCTTCCCACCAGATTCTCCAAGGGAATTATAAGTGAAGCACATTAAGAACCACTGGGTTAGAGAATCATTATTTATTCTGTTTTCAGAGAATACACTTAAGGCCCTTAATGACCTATATTTATAGATTTTCCAAATTTTGCTCTTACTTTGTGGATAAACTCTTGGTCTAAATGTTAAAGTGTTATGTTAAAATAAGAGCATTAGCTAGATGAATTCTAAATTCCTGTGACTTTAAAACAAAGTAGAACAGTTCTGATATTAGAAGATGTTAATTGTCCTCATGTATATGGTTTTTTGAATTGGGGAGGAAATTAGTATACCTCCAGTGCAAGAGCTGAGAGGGTGATTCTAGAAAGGAAAAAAGTAGAAACATGCAGCCCAACCCTCATTATTAGTCGGGGTGCAGGGGAACATCTCCTTATTAGGAGTCTCCTTTTTAATGTTGCATGTTAATCAGGTGGAGAATTGCTAGCTACCACTAAGAATGGATGGCACTTTGAAAAATGTGTTAAAGATACTACTGTGTCCTTGGATCTGCTGCTCAGATTATTTATAACCTTGAACAGGTATCTTCCTTCTGAGCCTTGTTTTTTAATCTCTAGAATACAAATATACATGCACAATTTGTGTTTATAAGACTAGACCAGAAATATCAAAGGTCTGAGAGACAGTGTGGTAGGGAACAAGGGTTTGTGCCCTGGGGTCAGAGATCTGGATTTACTACCTGACCTATTTGGGTTCATAAGGGAAAATGTTAGCAAGTGAGAACCCTGGGTTGAGATAAAATCCAATTTAGAAATAGTAGAATCACTAGTGCTTGAAATATTTAATTTCAATGACATATCCTATAGCATTCCCTAATGGAGACTATTTTGAATATACTACTGTTCAATTAAACTTGTTTACAAAGTAAAATGATTTTTACTGAATGGTTTTGAAGGTTCTGGGGCATTCATTCTTAAAGAGAAATTCCTATCCCAGCTACTCCACCTAGTGTCAGCTCTATACAGTTTATTAGGCTTAAAGCAAATTCCCAAGGGTACTGTCATTCAATTTTAGGCTAAACCTTTTTGAGCAATGCAGGGACAAAATTTTTCTTCCTTGTATAAATAAAATCCATTTCCAATCACTGAAAAGCTTATCTCCTATTAGAATATTTAGTAAATTATGCACATGACAATTAGCATCGTTATTCATCCTGCTTAACACTTCTTAGACTTCTTGTTCACATTTTTAGGTCCTATTCAGGTAAATATTAGTTCAGTTCAGTTCAGTTCAGTCACTCAGTCATGTCCGACTCTTTGCGACCCCATGAATTGCAGCACGCCAGGCCTCCCTGTCCATCACCAACTCCTGGAGTTCACTCAAACTCATGTCCATCGAGTCAGTGATGTCATCCAGCCATCTCATCCTCTGTCGTCCCCTTCTCCTCCTGCCCCCAATTCCTCCCAGCATCAGAGTCTTTTCCAATGAGTCAACTCTTCGCATGAGGTGGCCAAAGTACTGGAGTTTCAGCTTTAGCATCATTCCTTCCAAAGAAATCCCAGGACTGATCTCCTTTAGAATGGACTGGCTGGATCAAGTCTTCTCGAACACCACAGTTCAAAAGCATCAATTCTTCGGTGATCAGCTTTCTTCACAGTCCAACTTTCACATCCATACATGACCACTGGAAAAACCATAGCCTTGACTAGACGGACCTTTGTTGGCAAAGTAATGTCTCTGCTTTTGAATGTGCTATCTAGGTTGGTCATAACTTTTCTTCCAAGGAGTAAGCGTCTTTTAATTTCCTGGCTGCAGTCACCATCTGCAGTGATTTTGGAGCCCAAAAAATAAAGTCTGACACTGTTTCCACTGTTTCTCCATCTATTTCCCATGAAGTGACGAGACCGGATGCCATGATCTTAGTTTTCTGAATGTTGAGCTTTAAGCCAACTTTTTCACTCTCCTCTTTTACTTTCAGCAAGAGGCTTTTGAGTTCCTCTTCACTTTCTGCCATAAGGGTGGTGTTATCTGCATATCTGAGGTTATTGATATTTTCCCGGCAATCTTGATTCCTGTGTTCCCCATCCTGAACCCCCCTCTCACATCCTTCCCCATACCAATAATAGCAAATGAAGCAACTGACAAAGAACTAATCTCAAAAATATACAAACAATTTCTGCAGCTCAAATCCAGAAAAATAAACGACCCAATCAAAAAATGGGCCAAAGAACTAAACAGACATTTCTCCAAAGAAGACATACAGATGGCTAACAAACACATGAAAAGATGTTTTTTGTATTCTTATGATATGTACATTGTCTTTATTTTTCTTTTTTATTTTTTATTTGCCACACCATGGGGTATGTGGGATCTTAGTTCCCTGACCAAGGGTCCAACCCTCATCCCCTGCATTGGAAACATGGAGTTTTAACCACAGGGAAGTCCCTAGGATGTACAGTATCTAAAAAGACATAATACTATATTGTATATACTACAATATAGTGTAAACAATGAAAAACCAAAAAAGCTCATGAGACTTGCTTTACCATGATATTCTCTTTATTGGGGTGGTCTAGAACCAAACCCATTAATATCTCCAAGACATACCTATAGCTGCAAATAAAATAAATACATTATTAACACACCATTTATCTAGACAAACCCTTTATATTTCTCCATCTACCAGCCAAAAAAAAACCTATTTTCAGAAACTTAATTCTCAAAATAGTTTCTACAAGAAGGCCTCAGGATTAAAGGTAATAACTTATGAACATACTTTTTATACTCTTCCTACTCTTGATATGGTAGGAAGCTATTACAGCTAGATATACCTAGAGATTCACCCTCAGATTACGTATCCATAAATCTGTGACATGCATCTCTCTACTAAAGACAGTGGTTACTAAACCAGCAAAGGTAAAAATGAATTGGTATCAAAGATACAGCCTTTTCAAGCAGAGAAATCCTATGGCAAAATGTTTCAAGATAGAGGAAAAATAAAATCACTAAAGATACTAGATTAAGTTATTTTAGAAAAACTAAAAATAATTTTATATATTGCTAAAAATAAGATCACCAAGGTAAGACAGATTTATACAAAGGTCCAGTGAAATAATAATTGCAAAAAAATGAGTTTTATTCCATGTTTCAATTTTTTTTCCTTTTGTTCTTTAGAAAATCTCTAAGAATAGTCAGTAAATGTTAATTTTTACAAATAGCTAGAACTGACTACTCAAAACTCAAAAACTTGAAATGTGTCCAAGAGACCCTGATTACTGAGGCTTAAGTTATGATTGTTGTTTGGGTGCTAAGTCCTGTCTGACTCTTTGACTCCATGGACCGCAGCATGCCAGGCTCCCCTGTCCCCTACTATTTCCTGGAGATTGCTCAAATTCATGTGCATTGAGTCAGTGATGCTATCTAACCATCTCATTCTCTGCCACCCCCTTCTTTTGCCTTCAATCTTTCCCAGCAGCAGGGTTTTTTCTGAGTCAGCTCTTCGCATTGGTGGCCAAAATACTGGAGCTTCAGCATCAGTCCTTCCAATGAATATTCAGGGTTAACTTCCTTTAGGATTGACTGGTTTGATCTCCTCGAAGTTCAAGGGACTCTCAAGAGACTTCTCCAGCACCACAACTGGAAAGGATCAATTCCTTGGTGCTCAGCCTTCTTTACGGTCCAACTATCACATCCATATATGACTACTGGAAAAACCACAGGTTTGACTCTACAGACTGTGAGCAAAGTGATGTCCCTGCTTTTGAATGTGCTATCTAGGTTGGTCATAACTTTTCTTCCAAGGAGTAAGCGTCTTTTAATTTCCTGGCTGCAGTCACCATCTGCAGTGATTTTGGAGCCCAAAAAATAAAGTCTGACACTGTTTCCACTGTTTCTCCATCTATTTCCCATGAAGTGACGAGACCGGATGCCATGATCTTAGTTTTCTGAATGTTGAGCTTTAAGCCAACTTTTTCACTCTCCTCTTTTACTTTCAGCAAGAGGCTTTTGAGTTCCTCTTCACTTTCTGCCATAAGGGTGGTGTTATCTGCATATCTGAGGTTATTGATATTTTCCCGGCAATCTTGATTCCAGCTTGTGCTTCTTCCAGCCCAGCGTTTCTCATGATGTACTCTGTATAGAAGTTAAACCAGCAGGAAGACAGTATACAGCCTTGATGTACTCCTTTTCCTATTTGGAACCAGTCTGTTGTTTCATGTCCAGTTCTAACTGTTGCTTCCTGACCTGCATATAGGTTTCTTAGGAGGCAGGTCAGGTGGTCTGGTATTTCCATCTCTTTCAGAATTTTCCAGTTTATTGTGATCCACACAGTCAAAGGCTTTGGCATAGTCAATAAAGCAGAAATAGATGTTATTTAACTTGGAGAAATAAATGTTGAGATAAAAATTCTATCTCATAGAATTTACATACATAAAGAATGTTCAGTGAGCTTCCCTGGCAGTCCATCTGACTGCCAATGTAGGGGACATGGTTTCGAGCCCTGGTCTGGGAAGATTCCACGTGTGGCGAGGCAGTTAAGCCTGTGAACCACAACTACTGAAGCCCATGAATACAGCTTGTGCTCTGCAGCAAGAGAAACTTTATAAAGCAGTTATCCATCAATTTAAAATAAATTAGAAAAAGAAAAATGAGAAGCCACCACAATGAGAAGTTCACACACTGCAACTAGAGAGTAGCCCCTGCTTGCCACAACTAGAGAAAGCCCATGTGCAGCAATAAAGACCCAGCACAGCCAAAAATAAAAAAGTAATTAATTAAAAAGAATGTTCAAGACTGAAAACCATTCTTTTCTAATTTTTTTTTAACTTTTTATTTTGTATTAGGGTATAGCTGATTAACAATGTTGTGATAGTTTCAGGTGAACAGCAAAGGGACTCAGCCATGTATGTCCATATATCTATTCTCCCTCAAACTCTCCTCCCACTCAGGCTGCCATGTAACACTGAGAAGAGTTCCATGTGCTATACAGTAGGTCTGTGTTGGTTATCCATTTTAAATATAGCAGTGTGTACATGTCCATCCCAAACTCTCAAACTATCCCTTCCCCCAACTCCGCAACTGCTAAGTTCCTTCTCTGAGTCTGTTTGCTTTGTGAGTTCATTTGTATCATTTCTTTTTAGATTCCACATATAAAGGATGTCACACTGTATTTCTCCTTCTCTGTCCAACTTAGTTCAACTCAGTATGACAACCTCTAGGTTCATACGCGTTGCTGCAAATGGCATTTCATTCTTTTTAATGTGAAAGCCATTCTTCAGACCTCTTTTCTGTGTAGTTGCTTATATGCTAAAAAGGTTTTTGAACATAAAAACCAAAAGGCTGCTGTTGCAGATCAACTCTGTCACTTAACTCTGACCAGTGATACTATGAGGCAACTCTTTATTTATGGGTGTGATAGTTCAACTTTTAATTTTTGCCAGCACTCCACTTCTGGCTACTGCCAGCCATATCATGCGTAATCCACTCATAAACTAGGCCTGAATTTTTTCTTTTTGGTCAGATGTGGGTTGAGAGAAAGGTAAACAGTATAGTAAGAATAAACGCTCTGAGTGAGATCTCTAGTGATTACCTTGTCCATCCTGAGTCCAGTCTTGTATACAGCACTTCCACTTGACACAGTGTGCCACTGACCAAGCCTAACCTGCACTGGGGAAGGGAAATGATGCCAGAGCAGAACTGACAGCAGCATTTCTGGTTGTTCAATTTGCATGAAGATATGGCTGGCAATGACGGCTCAGTTTGCACAGTGGATCAGAGACTTGAAAACTATGAGATAAGATTCTAGTATAATGAATACCCATGTGCCCAAATGCTGCCCCACATCACAAGAAAGTAACATACTACATATCATCAAAATTCAAAATTCCAACAACAGGGTTTCCCTGGTGGTCTAGTGGTTAAGAACCTACCTGCTAATGCAGAGGGCACAGCTTCAATCCCTGGCCCAGCAAGATCCCACATGTGCAGAGCAACTAAAGCTGAGTGCCACAACTACTGAGTCCAAGCGTCATACTTCTGTAACCCGTGCGCCTAGAGCCTGTGCTCTGCAACAAGCCACAGCAATCAGAAGTCCATGCACTGCAGTGAAGAGCAGCTCCTGCTCGCCAAAATCAGAGAAAGCCCACACAAAGCAACAAAGACCCAGCACAGCCAAAAATAAATAAATAAATCTGCAAAATCTGAAGAACAGTCTCTACTAAATGCATACTGCTTTTGCACCACTGTACAGTCAAAAAATCACTAAGTCGAACCATTGTTGAGTGAGGGACCATCCATATAATCCAAATGTAATTGTAGTGTACAGTTCTTTCACCCTGCCCAGCATCTGTCTCTTTATCTTAATTTTCCTTTGGAAAACTACCTTCTTTCACTCTAGGCTGTTAAAATCCCTGAAGCCATGGGGTAGGCACAAGATTTTAGCTAAGGTAGAGAGACTGGTAGTAATTTGATTCAGGAGCCCAATGACATAAGAATTTCATCCTGAAAACTGGTGTATAAGAAAAATAAACAAAAAATGGTATAGTGTTCTTATGAGTGAAATAATACACTTCCGAAACATGGCAGTGATCAAAAACACTCGACTAAATTGGTTTAGAGTGTCATCTTTTCACACTTATGCCAAGTAAAAAATAAACATGATACAAACATAGTTTTTCCAACTTTAGTATATATAAATAAAAACGACAATTTAAAAATAAAATACTTAGTTCTAAAAGAGAGAAATTGTATCTCCACTGGGGAAAGGAAATGATGCACACACACTGGTCAATTCTGAGTCAGTCACACAAAACTACCTTCTAAGGAAACCTGACCAGTGAGACGTTAAGTTTCAGTTTTTGGCTATAAAGAATTAAACTTAAATTACACTCACTTTTTCATATTTTAATGAAAGATAACTTACTCTCAGAAACAGCATAAGCATTGTTAGAATAAGTCTAGCTCCTAAATGAAAATATGGGTTGAGTTACAGTTTACTTACTAACCTAGCTAAGAAACCTTTGAAAATTAGCCAGGGATCAAAGTATTTAGATCAGTTCAAGATGTTATCTTGGGATGAAAGCTAACACAGGTCCTTAACTTCCTTTAAAAAGAGCGCTGAAAATTAAACCTCTGTCATAGAAAGTCAGAACTTTCAGAAATGTTTCTTAAATATCAAATTTCTCTTCACAGATGCTATGTCCATTTTCTTCATAATCTTCTCTTGTTACCACCATATCTTCAAAATCGTCATTCTCTGATATCAATTTTCCACCTTCCCAGGCGTAAGTAATAGGGCTAAAAATAAAGGTAAAATAAATGAACCCAGATGATTTTACAGAACTGAAATGCCAGAAACATTAATTAGTAACTAAAATGTGGCAATCTTTACCCAACTTGATTTAACAGAAAATCATTTCAAGTTTGAAATAAGTATAAACTTCCCTGGTGGCTCAAATGGTAAAGAATCTGCCTGCAATGCAGGAGATTGGGTTCAGTCCAATCTCTTGGAGAAGAAAATCCCCTGGAGAAGGAAATAGCAACCCACTCCAGTACTCTTGCCTGGAAAATTCCATGAACAGGGGAGCCTGGAGGGCTATAGTCCATCAGGTGGCAAACAGTGATTAACTTTCACTTTTCACTTTCAAAGAAGTCAAGAAACTCATAAAGAAAGGAAACTTGGTCACCACTACAAATAGATCTTTACTTTTCCCCTGTGCTTTGAATTTACAGATCTTCTAAGAAAAATCAAGAATACAAACAGAAGATAAAAAATGAATAAAAAGAAAAACAGGAATATATCTGAGTCTAACTATTTTATGTGGCAAAGATACATCATTTCATCAATTCACCCTACAACTGACGAACTGCTATTATAAACTCACTTTATATATCTGGAAAATGAGGTTCAAAGAGCTTAAGACTGAAACTAGGATTCAACTTGGAGTTGTTTTCACAGACTGTGCTTTTGCTCCTATACTTTGTTTCCTCTAATAAATGAGACATTTAGAAAACATAGTGCAGTGCAGGAGAGGGGATAATAAGAGGAAAAAAAGAAAAAAAAAAGAGAGCACAGTGCATGACAAACCTGTTACACGGTTGGAAAGGGCACTAAGTAATCAGAGCACATCAGACTTTCAATTTTTGAACAACCAAGGTTATACTGGTTATACTTTGTGTAATTCTACCATTCCTCTCCCCTAGTTCAATTTTAAATCTGAAAAATTATACAAAAAATTTTCCTTATTGTATTTACTGTATTTCCTAACGTTAAAAAAACCAAATCTGTATCTAGATCTGTAAAGATGTGCAAAAAAGATCTGATGGATAAAAGAATAAAAACTATTCCTCTTTTCATATCCATAATGTGTGTTCATGACTTGCATTTTAAAATTCAGGATAAAAATTCAATATACTTCATGTTCAAAAGAGTATATGAACATTAATGCTGATAAAAATCATTCCAACGTCTAATGGTTTTTTATTCTTTTATCTGATGGCTAGCAAATTAAGTGACCAGATAAGGGCCTTCTATTAACTGCTATTGATTTAAAAAAACTCCACTTTAGCTTTAAAATAAAATTCTAAAATTAAAAATCAGGTATGTGGGGGACTTCCCTGGCGGTCCAGTGGTTAACATTCTCTGTGCTTCTGATGCAGGGGGATGTGGGTTCAATCCCTGGTTGGAGAACTAAGATCCCACGTGCCTTGCGGCCCACATCAGGTGTGTGGGGTCTTGTTTTCAACTCTGCTACAGTGGAGCAGTGAGGGGGGATTACTGGAATTTGGTGAGAACTCCTGCCTCCAAGAGAACTAAATTTTAGTCTGGTTACTACAATTAACTTACCATAAGGCCTTTGTTAACTCACCAGCCCTTGTTTATTTAGAAAGTAAGTATATAGAACTAGACAGATTTGTAAGTCTTTCTGACAGCTCTAAAATTCTACCTTAATTATCTGCTTTTTCTCATAAAACAGGATAGGGGGTACATGTGAAACAGCTTTGAATTAAAAAAAAAAAGACTACTTAAATTTAAAAGCTTATTTTAAATATTTTAAATTATTTTAAAACAACTTATCAGTTGACATAATTTATCTTATTGGTTAAATCTTCTTATTTGTATTCTTGATAGAAATTCTCAGAAAATGACAGCTCAGAGAAATCAAACAGATAATAACCTAACTGCTTTGTCTATAAAAATTTCTTAGGAATGAAGACTGATTGACTACAGGGAAGTAATCTTATATTAACTGAGCACCTGTTATTTACTAAACATGATGGTCAGTACTTTACATATTTCACCCCATTTTAATCCACTTAAATGTAAGGTCTGTCATTTCAATTTTCGAGAAAAGAAAAATGAGCATCCCAAAGGTAAAATAAACCTGCCAACACGGTACAACTAGGCTTTAAACTCAAGTCTGCCTATAGACCTCTTTTATCTACAAACTAACTTCCATGATTTATTTTTATATAAGCCAAGACTTACTTTTCAGGCAGCACAACAGAAACATCGTAATCTGTTGGAGTGAGACATCGAACTTCCGAGTAAACTCGATCCCTAAATCCTGGGAAAAGGGAATTTCCTCCTGTCAAAACGATGTTCTTAAAAAAATGTGGCTGCATTTCTTTTAAAAGAGATAAAAAGAGAGAAAAGAGACATTAGAAAATCTGTTTACTTTCTTTCTGGAGAAATAGGGAGGTGGGCTTAGGTAAAAGCAATTAGTAATTCAAGTTACTAGTTGGGAAACCATTTATTTTTTTTAACAACAATATACATTATAAGATGTTGTAATGAGATTATCATTTATACAAATAAATACATTAAACAGAAATATGACCTCATAAATCTTTAAAAGCAAGGCAAAAGTGAAGGGGTTGAACTACTAGCAATTTATTACATATACACATAAGCTTTATGTAAATGAGTAAAATTCTAGTACCAGACATATGAAAATTACAACTGTTCTTCCATAAAATGGAAGAGGTCTTTATGTAGGCTGAGATGGTTAGCTGGTGTAAAGATAAAGAGGAGGTCCATTTTTAACTTGAGAATTCAAGTTTCCATGTTATCTCACTGAGACACACATACTTACTGTGTAATACAAATGACAGTGAAAAATACTGTTTATATAAAATGAGAAATCAACATGAAATATTAATATGAAAATAGCTGTAAAATAGCTGTATTAAAACAACTGGCTAGTTATGGCTCAGATGGTAAAAAAATCTACCTGCAATGTGGGGGACCTGGGTTGGAAAGATATCCTGGAGAAGCTCTATTAAGGTGATGGCATTATCTTTCTTTTTCTTCTTTTTTTTAATGAGAGGAAAGGGCATTGCATGTGTAAGATTTTCTACAATGCCTAAATTTTCCTTAAGAAGAAGGGAGACATTTTCAAGGTATAAAAGTACTCCAAAACTCTAGAACATCATTTCAATAAATCATGCTTCAAGAGAACCCAGACAACACTGTGAAGCATCGTACTTTAATTTCAATAAAACTAACTTCTAAAACAAAAAACCCTAACTTCCAGTATATTAATCTAAATATAACAAAAGGAATAAACCAATCTCATCAACAACTAAAAACCATTAAATTGTTAAATTATAAATTTCTATTCTGTGCAAATATGGCTTAAAACTTTTCTAAAAGGAATATAGCAATTTAATACTCTTAAAGAGATGAATTACTTTAACTAGACCATAATTACTTATATCAAATTTATCATCTGGAACCAATAAAGAATCATTCAAGTACATTACTAGATCTGGAAGTCTCTGCAAATAAAGTAGCCATTTGTTCAAACTATTCAAAACAGTTGACTTCTTAGGATTCAGAGAGCTTATAATTTTAAAAAAGTGTCATTGTGCGAAAGTCACTCAGTTGTGTCCGACTCTGCAACCCCATGGACCATACAGTCCGTGGAATTCTCTAGGCCACAATACTGGAGTGGGTAGTCTTTCCCTTCTCCAGGGGATCTTCCCAACTCAGGGATCAAACCCAGGTCTCCCGCACTGCAGGCCGATTCTTTATCAGCTGAGCAACAAGGATATCATTATTCCTCATTAATTAATGTACCTTCAGGTAAGTTCTGAATTGAATAGACAATAGCTTCTGGAATCCCCATTTCTTGAATGCCTATATCAGAAGGATTGAAGAGTATTTCTGGAACAGCAAATCTCTCATTGGCCAAACGAAGAATTTGTTCCCCAGATTTGTATTTTCCACTTAACACCATCTCTTCTCTTGGCTTAAAGAAAAATAAGATGAAAAGTATGCTACATTATCTAGCTCATATAATGAATAACATTTAGTAATCTTAATACAATGAAATACCAATATATTAACCATGTTCTTGGAAGTTTCAGGATTCTCAAAAGTTAGAAAAATGTGGTCTTCTCTCCTGTTACCTAAACCACACAATTAAGTGATTATTTACTCTTAATGTAGCTATTCCCCCAAAGATGAGCTAGCTTTATTTATTCCACACATTTTAAAACAAAGAAAAGGATAATAGAGTAGAAGGAATTTCATAATCTATCTATAATAGCAGAATGAATCCACTTTCCAAAGAACAAAGAACATACTTAAAAAATTTTTTTATTATGCATTCAATCTCTATTCAAAAATCAGTTAGCAAATGATTTAGGCAAATAAATGGACTTCATCACTGAAATTCTTCTGTTATTTATTTTCTGTTAACCCATTCAACTCTGTGAGCTGTAATTCCTGAAGGGCCCAGGAAAAAAATAATTTCCTTTTATAACATTCTACATCATTAAAATAATGGTTCCTCTCAACTGTACTAAGAATCATCAGCTGTTCTAGATGGTTAAGGACATAAACTTCATTTGACTCATATATACATTTTTACCTGTAACTGACTATATCCAAATCCTTTATATAAATATAAAATTATTTAAAATGTATGAAAAGAAATATTAATTTGTTGTTAGACAGTATAGTAAAGACTATAACAGATTCCTCAATGTAATCAGTCATCCATTCTCTGTTCAGGTTCCAGCTTCCTCAGAGAGGCTTTTTCTGACTCCCAAATAAAAGGTCCCTCCAGTAATCAACCTCTATTATCCTTTGTTGTCCATATTGTTCACCATCACAAATCCGCTACCCAGTATAGCATGCAAGCCAACAATGTGGAATTTTCTTTAGGCGTTTTTCATACATTATCACTCTGAATTCTTATATAACCCAGTAAGGCAGGCATAGTTTCCTTTTATTAATGATCCAACTGGGCTAGGCAAGGTTATGTGAATTGCTCAAGATCATTCAGCTAAAAACCCTGAAACACATAGATTTCCTCCTATTACATTCCATAGGAGACACAGGTTCGATCCCTGGGTCAGGAAGAGCCCCTGGAGGAGGGCACGCCAACCCAACTCCAGTATTCTTGCCTGAAGAATCTCATGGCCAGAGGAGCCTGGCAGGCTACAGTCCATGGGGCTGCACAGAGTCTGACACAACTGCAGCAACTTAGCATGCATGCACTACCTTGCTACTCCTAACCTGGATATGAATGAGTCTTACTGCTATCATTTGGAAATTTCTCACTGGAAACATTATTTTAAAATAAAAATATCCTAAAAACTACAATAAATTCACAATACTCTAGGAAGAACAAGGAAAATTACACATCATTTTTTACCCAGTTAAACTACTGCTGCACTGGCAAAGAGAAGAATATTATTTCTTTACAGATAAAGTATTCTTCCTTCTCAAGAAGAATGGAAAATACTTCCTATAAATTTAAAAATTCATTTAAAAATGATATTGGTTTGAGTGTACAGGATATAACTCATCTTGTCAACACTCAAAATAACTCGAGACAGATACAGATATGGAGAATTTCATTTGATAAAAAGAAGTTTTCTAGTCCACACCCCTAATTTTACAGAAGATCAAGTGACTGATCTAGGGTCAAATATCTAACTAGGGGGAAGAGCCAGAAGTGGAAATCCTTGCTGAATGTTAGCTCTGAAGTCATTGTTAATATGTAATCTGGAACTACAAGCAGTTTCTGTTTCTAAGAGTACAATTCCAAAATGATTTTTGTTTTAGACATAGATGAAGAAATTTAAAAGGGGTGCTGGGAGTTGCTATTTTAGTTAATGCAGGCCATGACTGACTATACAGTCCTCATAAATTTCATTCTGGTAGCATGAAAAAAATGTTTAAAAGTAGCAACTGGTAACTATTAAGTAACTGTTAACTTAATTTTCTCAATTAAGGTCAGTAAAGCATTCATTACACTTTAGTAGGCATTCTCTTTCTGTTAAAGAATAAAACTGGAATTTCTATCAGCTGTAATCAGTAACAATATTACAGACCTCATCATACTGATGTCATCAATACTAGAAAATCAAGGTTGTTACTTTTTCCTGAGTATTTAAAAATGTTCTTGAATAAACAATCAAGGTCCAAGTTTTAACAATATTCTAAGTACAAAGACTCTGAAACAAATTCTCTTTCATTTTATGCAGTATGGCTTTTCTAATTTCAAACATATTTTATCAGCTTTCATCAAAGATTTTGATTATCAGGCAACAATGAAAACAAGTTAATCAAGTATTAAATTTAAAAAGATACATTTTAGGAGTAATTCTAACATATACAAAATATAGTCATTTCTAAACCTTAAAAATTATTATGATGTACACAATTTAACATGTAGTAAAATATAAATTTTAATATTAATTGGCAAAGTAGAAAGTAAACTGTTATTTTTTAAACAGACATTTGAGGTAACATTCCATCATCTGGTAAAAGTCCAGTCCAACTATGTCCACTCAATTGATATTAAAATGTACATGTAACAAGTCCATAGAAGTGCAGTCACACCAAGGTTCTGATCACAAGGCCAAAAGTCAATAAAAGAGCTGCAAACAGTACAATGTGGCTTTTGCCTTTTTTGTCTGATGAGAAGCAATACAATAGTCAATTGATGGAACAACCACACTCTACTAGATCACTATGTATGGTGCAGTGCCGAGAAATCAAGGCTTACGATTTGGGAAGGAAACTGGCAGAGTTCAGCAGATAATGTCCAATAAACTGGTAGGTTGTCATTTGTAGGGCAGGAGAGAACTACGTTTTACACAAGAGAAGGATTTCCAAGCCTAGCTAATAGTCCAATCACCTGGAAGAGATTTTTTTCTCTTTTAGAAATTAAGTTTCCAAACTTAGGTACTAAATATTTCCAGGGACAGGAACAAAGAACATGGATATCAATTGTTCTTCGAGTGGCCCAGGTGATTTTCAGTCAGGTTTAAAGACATAGGGTCCATCATTCAGGGTCCATCCTGGTAGAAATACCGATTACTTTATCATCTTAAGTTCAGAGTACTGTAAATTCTCTATAAGGTGTTTATATCACTGGACTGCTTTAAACAGCTATAGTTGTATGAGGATGATCAAACATGGCTGATGAGAAAGGCCTGCTATCTATATGTTTGGGGCAGTTTTCCTTGTCTTATAAAGAAAAAATATATCTTCCATATTCTATGTGGGATTCAGGCTTCCAGTTCCTCTCCCTAGTTCATGTCCAGATAACCAGATTCCATAATCTGTCATAATTCTCATTTCTTAAAGTCAGCCTTGGTCCTTCCACAAGGATCTATTTCTAAGGGGTAACCTCTGAATTCTGATTTGTATTTCACCTTAAAAATCTGGCCAAAGAAGTTATTTTTTAAATTTCAAGCATAAAAATAAGTATAAATAACTGTATAAAACCCATGTATCCATCAGTCAGTTTAACATACCTTCACAGATAACACTCCCATTTTAAATGTGGTGTTATCATTCTCACACACAGTTTTTATACTTTTACTTCATTTTTATAAATGCCCACATATAAAGAATTATTCTTCATATCCTGAAATGGTATATAGTCTTCTAAACAGAAATATATTTCTGAGATTTATCCATGATGATCACATACCTCTTACTATATTTTTATTGCTTATTTTATAACGTGAGGATCTTCCCTGGTGGCTCAGACGGTAAAGCGTCTGCCTACAATGCCTACCATGTGGGAGACCCGGGTTCAATCCCTGGGTTGGGAAAATCTCCTGGAGAAGGAAATGGCAACCAATTCCAGTATTCTTGCCTGGAAAATCCCACGGATGGTGGAACCTGGTAGGCTACAGTCCATGGGGTCGCAAAGTCGGACATGACTGAGTGAATTCACACTTTCACTTATAACATGAATAAATAAAAATTTATTCTTTGTCCATTAGTGAGTATTTAGGCTCTTCCCAATTTTTCACTCAATGTATACTGCAATGAACATTACCATAAATGTCTCTGTGCGAAAATATCTCTGTGTGCTTAGGTTTCTGACCGAAGTCTTTTAACTTCTAAAAGTCCTCACCAAGCCAGTAACTGTAAGGGCAAACTTCACATTTACCCAAACATAAAACTGAGCTGATCAAAGATAGGGAGAAATTATATTGTTTTGAAATCCAAGATAAACCCTACTCAACATTTTCAAAGTGCACTGGATTTTGCCCTTTTCAACTACAATCTGATACCACAGCCCTGGGTCTGCTGTGTCAATAACATTCACAACACGCAAATAATCTAACTGGACTTACACTAATTCTTAAGAAAACAGAAATGGGTAAACCATAATATAGGTAAAGTTACTGTTTATCTCCAGATTTGTCCCATAAGCTATCCAGTGGATAGTTCTTTTTCTAAATAAATTTAATACAGGTATTAATTAATCATTCATACTCTGGTGTCTACAGAAATGGCCAACAGGCAAGAAGGCTATCATCAACAACTCTGACATTCCATCAATCCCAGCTAGATGCTTTTCAAACTTGAGTGGTCGCTTGAAGAAAAACTTAAAAATTACCTTATATCACAGACTTAGAAAACAAACTTATGGTTGTCAAAAAAGAAAGGTGGGGAGAAGGATAAATTAGGACATTGGGATTAACATACACTTCTATACAGTGGCTCAAATGGTCAAGAATCCGCCTGCAACATAAGATTCCGGTTCAATCCCTGGGTCAGGAAGATCCCCTGGAGAAGGGAACAGCTACCCACTCCAATATTCTTGCCTAGAAAATTCCATGAACAGAGAAGCCTGGCGGGCTACAGTCCATGGAGTTACTACGGGCTTCCCTGGTGGCTTAGACAGTATAGAGTTTGCCTGCAATGCAGGAGACTCAGGTTTAATCACTGGGTCGGGAAAATCCCTTGGAAAAGGGAATGGAGTAGTCTTGCCTGGAGAATCCCAAGGACAGAGGAACCTAGCAGGCTACAGTCCTGGGGTCGCAAAGACTTGGGACATAACTGAAGCAACTAAATATGCATCCATGCACAATATATTTAAAATAATCAATAAGAACCTACTGTATAGCACAGGGAACTCAACTTAATATTCTGCAATAATAGCGAGAAAACACTTGAAAAAGAATAATATATAACTGAATCACTTATTATACACCTGAAACTAATACATTATAAATTAACTTCATGCTAATACAAAATAAAATTTTTTTTAAAATTACCTTACAAAAGCCCTTTTTAATTGTACTAAAGTCAGGCAAAACATAGTCTACCATTACTGTATTTTCTTCTCCTTTCAACCTGGAAAACAAAATAGAGACTTATGAAGTATTTTAACTATACTTAACATTAGCCAAGAATCAACTTTCCAATTCTACCATTATACATACTTGGCAATATCCATGTCTCTATAAAAATCCTGAGACACATAGCATACATCTTCTTTCACTTGATTAATCACATGTGTTTCATCCATAACGTGTAACTGCCTAAACAGAAATAAAAATGGTAATGTGAAATGAAAAAAATTTAATTGCAACTTATCATTGAAAGTATTTTTCTGGAATTAAATTTCCAGGTAACTGATCTTTAAAAACTATTAAATTTTTGAATGTGTAAAATATTTTTAACTTTATGGAATGCCCATTCCATTATCTTATTTAAGTTGTGCTTAGTCACTCAGTCATGTTTAACTCTTTGCAATCCCATGGACGGTAGCCCATCGAGCTCCTCTGTCCATGGGGTTCTCCAGGCAAGAATACTGGAGTGGGTTGCTATGCCCTCCTTGGGAGATGATTAAGTACACTAATTCCTAATCTTTTAACAGTGGACAGTCAACTAATATTGGCTAATCCAGAAACATATCTATCTATATATTTTTATTTGGGGGGAGGTATAGTTGCTTTACAATGTTGTGTTAGTTTCCATTATATAACAAAGTGAACCAGCTATATGTATACATATAGACCCTCCCTCCTGGACCTCCCTCCCACACTCACCCCAACATCCTATCCCTCTAGGTCATTACAGAGCACTGAGCTGAGCTCCCAGTACTATACAGTAGGTTCCTACTAGCTATTGTTTTATACATGGCAGTGCACATTACTAAGGCTTTTAGAGATTAAAAAAGGATAAAAGATAAATAAAGTTCAAGTATTATACTGTGTATGGAGAACTGACAAGAGAAATGGAAAAGGGAAGCAGAGATTTATTTTCTTTTTAGACCCTTATTTCCTTATGTGCATTGTAAAATGTTTTACAAGGTATATGTACATTTGCAATTTTAAAATATTATTAATGCATTAAACTCCTGAGAAATTGGAAATGTCTTTTTGGTGGACACTACTATTTCATATGTCAGAAAGCTTTTTAACTTGAACATCATTGGTATTTACTGAGTTGGTCAAAAAGTTCATTTAAGTTCTTCCATAAGGTGTTACAGAAAAACCCAAACGAACTTTTTGGTCAACCCAGTATCTATGTAATATAGGCTTTAAAGCAATAATTCAGAACTGTCACCTGAAATTAGAACTAAGGGCAAGGGATAATTTTAAATTACTTTAAAAATTTCACCCCCAGCATCTCATCTTACCATAGAATCAAAGCTAAGTATTACCTATAAGATATGATTTCTTTCAGATGATTGGTTAGGAGTTTTCCTCCCACATTTATCCTAAAAAGGAATAATTCAAATTTAGTTCAGTTTATCACACATTTCATCCAGTTTTATTATAAGAAATAAGATGAAAATTGAATGCAACTCACCGAATAATTGCTTCTTTTTTCTTCTTACTTCTACAGTAAGGAACTATATGTGTAAAGGAATATCCACTATCTACAATGATACAGCATAACTCGGAAGGATTATCTCGGAAATACCTGTGTGCGCTGAGAGCCCCAGCTATTAAGAAAAGAAAAGATAAAGAAAAAATAAACACACTGAATAAAAGTATAACTAATTTAAAACAATAAGTAAAGAAAAGCAGCAAACTAAAGCAAACAGAAAGACAGAAATTTTCCTTTGTAAAAAAAAAAGTTAATCTAAAATAACATTCCTAATTCTGTCAGATATTTAAACATTAAAACATGATATTTTTGTGGAAAATGATAAAAATTTTGTGATCAACTTTGAAGGTAAATATTTACTTCATAACATAATTATTTTAATAGCAAATAATTTTGCTGAGCATTTATTACATGCTGGGCACTATTCTAAACTCCATGAGTCTGTGTGTTTTAATCCTCACAACAATCCCATTTTTACAGATGTAGAAACTGAAGCAGAGACGTTAATAATGTGCCCAAGGTCATATGATTGGAAAGTAACAGAGCCAGGAATGAAGCGTAAGCAGTATGACTCTACAGCAGTTTTTCTCAACTTCAGAACTACTGACATTGTGGGTCAGATACTTTCCCAGCACTGGGGCTTTACTGTGCACTGTTTTTTTTTAGCAGCATCTTGGTCCTCTGTATATATTAGAAGCAAGAAGTACCATCCCAGTTGTGACAATGAAAAATGTCTCCAGACATTGTTAAATGTCCCCAGGAGCAATATCACTCTTGGTTGAGAACACTGTTCTAGAGATTATGTTCCTAACCATTACAGTATATTGTTGTTTATACAGACTTAAATGCTACATGCTAAATAGGTGAATACTTTCTTTGTACAGTCATTTAATTCTAGCCTTTAAAAAACTAACTTCTAGATGATATGTATAGATTGTTTTTCCCCATATTGGCAGTCTGAGCTATTAACAATATTTCAAACAATAATAAGAATAGCAAACACATCAATGATAGAAAAGACAACTATCTCAGAAAAAATAAACTTTCAGAGATTAGAAATATGTTGCTAGTTAACTTCATTAGGGAGAAATACTATATTAAAAAGATATAGCAAGATAAGTTGGACTAATAAGCTCGAGGGCTTCATCTAATCTTAAATTTCATCAAATCTAAAAAATGTCACTCAATATTCTTGGATTTAAAGTGTTTATTCATATTCACATAACTCAATTTCAATCAGAACTTTAACTCACCATTTACTCTTAATACTGCTTGAAACTGGTATTCTTCAAATAAGATTTCATTCATTGATTCTTGAATTGAAGTGAAGTTAAAATATGGTTCTGTGATAATAATATTAGTGTCTAAAAAGTCAACCTATAAGAGGAAAAAAATTCCCAGTTTTGTAGCTTTATAGTTATAACTATAACCATTTGCTTTATGTACATACATCTATTTAATTCTCACAATAACCCTAGAAGACATGTCTCACTATTATCCCCTTTTGAAAGATGAGCAAACTGAGACACAGAAGAGCTGAATGAGTTACCGAGGTTCACATAACTAATTAATGACAAACTTAGGAATGAACTCGGGAAGTCTGGTTATAGCATTCATGGTCTTCAACTATTACTTAACTCTCCTAGTGGCAGCACTGATAAAATGGTACCATCAAATTGTTTAGAGATAATTATGCAAAAGTAATGAACGATACAACTACAAGCAATGGAACTGGTATTTTGTTTTTAAAAGTTAAAAGGGAAAAGGTGAGAAGCTTTGTAATATTTAATGTTTACACAATTCTCTCCCACATACTCTTAAAGAAGCATTACAATTTGAACATTCTCTCAGGATACCTAAAGTCACACTAAAGATATTAAGAGCACAAAATTCTAACACTGTATCATTCACACATTCAGATATATGAGCAAAAAAATTTTATTGTGAAAAATGAGACGATCAAGTGGTCTAAGAATAGTAGATATCTGAAGTAAAATTTTAATCTTAAATTTCATATAGACTAGCTCTTCTCAACCTCAAATTCCACTTCACAATAGAAATTTTATGCACTTGTACTTATTTAGAAAATCAAAGCTAAGCACAGTAGATTAAGTGACTTAAATACTGTAAGAAATATTCAAAAATTTATAAATCTTAAAATATAACTTCTGATTTTTCACTTGAATGAGACATGGAAATAGAAATTTGAATACATACTCCAACTTGTTACCTGATACATTTCTTTTCCAAAAAGGTAATCCCAAACTTGTCTTTGAACATCCCAATTCACCAAGTAGCCCTAAAAAATTTGTTTTGTGAATTAACTATCAAAAATATTTGCAGAATTTTTAAATAATCAGATCAATACATTATAAATCACTGATTACGCTCTTAATTACTTTCTCTTCACCAGTCTAAGACTAGTTGAATCTCAACACTATTACATGGGTATGTTTTTCTTCTTTTAAAAATTCAAAACATTAAAAATTAACAATAACCAAAACATGAAAGGGCTCAAAAGACACACCAATATGTAGAGATGCCCCTCTATATTTATTTTCTTTAATGTTTATATTTCATTTAGCTTTAACATAAACAAGTAAAATTCAGTACCCACAATCAGTAACTAAATTATGGTCATTTATTTTTATTTATTGAAGTATAGTTGATTCTTTTCAATAGAGGTATAATTATTCATGGCTACTTTTTAACATGACTATTTAAATTCAATTTTTTGTTTTAATAAGCTCTTGCTGCTGCTGCTGTTGCTGCTATGTCGCTTCAGTCGTGTCCGACTCTGTGCAACCCCATAGATGGCAGCCCACCATGCTCCTGGGATTCTCCAAGCAAGAACACTGGAGTGGGTTGCCATTTCCTTCTCCAATGCATGAAAGTGAAAAGTGAAAGTGAAGTTGTTCAGTCGTGTCCGACTCTTAGCGACCCCATGGACTGCAGCCTACCAGGCTACTCTGTCCATGGGATTTTCCAGGCAAGAATAAGCTCTTAATTTAACTTTAAGTAACGCTTTCTCAGAGATCTAAAAATATTTTCAAACACACAAAATCTTACAACACATTTCAAATTATCTTTAAATGTAGGTCCTTAATGCTAGAAATGTCATAGTTGGATTACCTTTTGAAAAGGAAGAATATAAAAGAGTCCAGAAGGGTCCTTTATTTCATCTATCTGGTTAGCAGTAAAAGTTTTAAGACGTGCTGTTTTTGATCTGAACTGACAGTTTGGAATAACTCTACAAAGAAACAAATAATGTAATTATTCCCTTAGTTAGTTAAATACTTAGTTATTAAACATACAATTACTTAACAACTACTTTTACTTTCTAAAAGAAAGAACATGAAAATTTCCAGAACCAGTGTTTCTCATTCTGTCTTCAAAATATTTAAAAATGACTTTTTTTTAAAAACAATGCTCTACCACATACCAGGGCTTCCTTGATAGCTCAGTTGGTAAAAAATCTGCCTGAAATGCACGAAACTGATTCCCATTCCTCCACTGGGAAGATCCGCTGGAGAAGGGACAGGCTACCCGCTCCAGTATTCTTGGGCTTCCGTTCTGGCTCAGCTGGTAAAGCATCCGCCTGCAATGCAGGAGACCTGGGTTGGATCCCTGGGTTGGGAAGATCCCCTGGAGAAAGGAACAGCTACCCACTTCAGTATTCTGGCGTGGAGAATTCTATGGACTGTATAGTCCATGGGGATGCAAAGAGTCAGACAGACCTGAGGGATTTTCACTTTCACCATATATCAGGTTCTGCAGTGGACCCATTATCTTCCTCATATAATCCTCAAGATATTATTATAGGCGGGCATTAATTCTGCCACTGCATACAGGTGAAGAGGGGCTGAAGTAAAGTTAAAGTTCCTGAAAAAAAACTCTTAATACCATTCTAGTTTAAAAAAAAGGCAAGCTCAAAATTCTGACCATAAAATTAAGTTTCCATGAAGCAAAAGATCTTCAGTTGCAAGATACTACAGGGTACAGAAGTAGAAGGTAGTTTTAAATATAGTTGCTGCCCACCATGAGCTTACAATCTGCATAGAAAGACAAACTAGAGCTATTATCCATCACACATGTCTACACATATATGTACTGTATGCGTCTGTGTGCGTATATATGGAGAGAGAGAGAGGAATAGAAAGTGAGGGGGAGCAGAATTTGCCACCCTCAAACATGCCACTATGGCCTGAGGATTACTTTGCACTAAAGTCAATCAAAATCCTTGCATTAACTGAGATAATACAGTGAAAGTGTATAATCTTTCAGGACATGATTTTTAAACCCTGCATTGTAGTCAATCTTATGGCTATAATATTACTTTAGTCAATGTACTATCCTTGATTATTTAGCTTGCTTCTTTCCCCACCTCTTTTGTCACTATACCGAGGCTCCTCTGCCCATGGGATTTTCCAGGCAAGAGTACTGCAGTGGATTGCCATTTCCTCCAGGGGATCTTCCTGACCCAGGGATCCAACAGAGGTCTCCCTCACTGCAGACAGATACTTTACTGTCTGAGCCCTAGGGAAGCCCTAGAGTATTCTGCACCTACTCTTACAAGACTTTTAAATTAGTTCTTAAGTAAATGATAAGAGATTTGCTGTTAAAAGATACGTACAATAATACACACTGCAGAAATAAGACTGCAACAATTTACACTTTTACTCAGTTTGACTGTTCTCTTAAAAAAAAAAAAAAAAAAAGGAAAGCAGTAAGTAAAAAAAGTCCCTGGGTCCCCTGTGAGTACGCTACAGGAAAAGCCAGTCTTTAAATTTGCTTAGTCTTAACTCAAAGGAAGTTTATGAATGCCAGTGTATTATTTGTTTCAGTTCAGTTGCTCAGTCGTGTCCAGCTCTTTACGACCCCATGAATCACAGCACGCCAGGCCTCCCTGTCCATCACTGACTCTCGGAGTTCACTCAAACTCATGTCCATCAAGTTGGTGATGCCATTCAGCCATCTCATCCTCTGTCGTCTCCTTCTCCTCCTGCCCCCAATCCTTCCCAGCATCAGGGTCTTTTCCAATCAGTCAACTCTTCGCACGAGGTGGCCAAAGTTTTGGAGTTTCAGCTTCAGCATCAGTCCTTCCAATGAACACCCAGGACTGATTTCCTTTAGGATGGACTGGTTAGATCTCCTTGCAGTCCAAGGGACTCTCGAGTCTTCTCCAACACCACAGTTCAAAAGCATCAATTCTTCGGCGCTCAGCTTTCTTCACAGTCCAACTCTCACATCTATACATGATCACTGGAAAAACCATAGTTGACTAGATGGACCTTAGTCGGCAAAGTAATGTCTCTGCTTTTGAATATGCTGTCAAGGTTGGTCACAATTTTCCTTCCAAGGAGTAAGCATCTTTTAATTTCATGGCTGAAGTCACCATCTGCAGTGATTTTGGAGCCCCCCAAAATAAAGTTTGACACTGTTTCCACTGTTTCCCCATCTATCTGCCATGAGGTGATGGGACTAGATGCCATGATCTTCGTTTTCTGAGCGTTGAGCTTTAAGCCAACTTTTTCATTCTCCACTTTCACTTTGATCAAGAGGCTTTTTAGTTTCTCTTCACTTTCTGCCATAAGGGTGGTGTCATCTGCATATCTGAGGTTATTGATATTTCTCCTGGCAATCTTGATTCCAGCTTGTGCTTCTTCCAGCCCAGCATTTCTCATGATGTACTCTACACAGAAGTTAAACAAGCAGGAAGACAACATACAGCCTTGACGTACTCCTTTTCCTATTTGGAACTAGTCTGTTATTCCATATCCAGTTCTAACTGTTGCTTGCTGACCTGCATATAGGTTTCTCAAGAGGCAGGTCAGGTGGTCTGGTATTCCCATTTCTTTCACAATTTTCCACAGTTTATTATGGACCACACAATCAAAGGCTTTGGCATAGTCAATAAAGCAGAAATAGATGTTTTTCTGGAACTCTCTTG
>SJYX01014950.1:2863-27646 GCA_006410675.1 Oreotragus oreotragus | reverse complement strand
CTGACTCATTGGAAAAGACCCTGATGCTGGGAAAGATTGAAGGCAGGAGAAGGGGACGACAGAGGATGAGCTGGTTGGATGGTATCACCAATTCTATGGACATGAGTTTGAGCAAGCTCCAGGAGCTGTCTCTTATACACATCTAGATGTGTATAAGAGACAGCCCACCTCCCACCCCACATCTTCCCTCCAGATCATCCCCATACACCAGCCCCAAGCATCCTGCATCCTGCAATGAACATAGACTGGCAATTCATTTCTTACATGATAGTATACACATTTCAATGCTATTCTCCCAAATCATCCCTCCCTCTCCCTCTCCCTCTCCTTCTCCCTCAGAGTCCATAAGTCCGTTTTACACATCTGTATCTCTTTTGCTGTCTTGCATACAGGGTCCTCATTACCATCTTTCTAAATTCCATATATATGTGTCTTTAAATGATAGGATCATAGACTTGGGAATTGTGTTTAAACAATCTTCTCATTTTATTAGTTGAGGAAAGTGAGTCCCAGAAAAGCAAAGCAATTTGGCCAAGGTCACACGAAAATTGGGATTTTTTTATTTTTTAAAGTTTTTTTTTTTTTTGATGTGGAACATTTTTAAAGTCTTTATTGAATTTGTTACAATATTGCTTCTGTTTTATGTTTTGGTGTTCTGGCTGTTAGGCATGTGGGATCTTCCTAGACCAGAGAGCAAACCCATGTCCCCTGCATTGCAAGACAGATTCTCAGCCACTGAACCACCAGGGAAGCCCATCATTTATTTCTATATTTAAGAAACAGGGGCATCCCTTGTGGCTCAGATAGTAAAGAATCTGCTTGCTATGTGGGAGGTCTGGGTTTGATCCCTGGGTTGGGGAGATGCCCTAGAGAAGGGAATGGTAACCCACTACAGTACTCTTGCCAGGACAATCTCATGGACAGAGAAGTCTGGAGGGCTACAGGCCACGGTGTCACAAAGTGTCAGGCACGTCTAGGCAACTAGCACTTCCAACCACAACAGTGAAGCAGTGCATCAAAAATGGATTATCAACGATTTCCTGGGGAGCTCTCCAGAGTGCTGAGATGTGGAGGCTCGTAACTAGGTAGAGGAGACACAAACAAGTTAATGCACATATGCAAGAATAATAATATACACAGTGTTCACTTGGGGAGTATATATCCATATGGTTAGCTGATGAATATCTGACTATTTTCCTTTTATTGAAGGCATAGTATGTAAATACAATATAACAAATGTTCTGAGAGATGAGAACTCTAATGAGACATTGTCTCTGCCTGCCTGGATCCTGCAATTTAACAAGGCAGCCAGTATATAAGCAAATATGCTAGTGACTTAATGTCATGACACACCCAAACATACACACAAATACATTCGGTCAAGACCATGGATATGACCTAGTTACATATCTTCCTTACTTCAATCATTTTTCTCTATCTCAGCCATTCTGGTGGCTTCAGTTCAGTTCAGTTCAGTAGCTCAGTTGTGTCCGACTCATTGTGACCCCATGAACCGCAGCACGCCAGGTCTTCCTGTCCATCACCAACTCCCAGAGTCCACCCAAACCCACGTCCATTTTGTCGGTGATGTCATCCAACCATCTTATCCTCTGTCATCCCCTTCTCCTCCTGCCCTCAATCTTTCCCAGCATCAAGGGTCTTTTCAAATGAGTCAGCTCTCCACATTAGATGGACAAAGTATTGGAGTTTCAGCTTCAACATAAGTCCCTCCAATGAACACCCAGGACTGATCTCCTCTGGGGTGCACTGGTTGGATCTCCTTGCAGTCCAAGGAACTCTCAAGAGTCTTCTCCAACACCACAGTTCAAAATCATCAATTCTTCGGTGCTCAGCTTTCTTCACAGTCCAACTCTCACATCCATACATGACTACTGAAAAAACCATAGCTTTGACTAGATGGACCTTTGTTGGCAAAGTAATGTCTCTGCTTTTTAATATGCTGTCTAGGTTGGTCATAACTTTCCTTCCAAGGAGCAAGCATCTTTTAATTTCATGGTTGCAATCACCATCCGCAGTGATTTTGGAGCCCAGAAAAATAAGGTCAGCCACTGTTTCCAGTGGTGGCTTAGCCATTCCTAATCACAGCACACCTTGTGAGACAGGGTAGCAGAGTATGTTAGCTGGAGCCATAATGCTCAGGCTCTGTGCTTGATGATCAGGTGAGGGAAGTCACCATCTTTGTTCCCTGATTTTTCATCCATATAATGGGCGTGATAATATTATCTACCTTTTAGAGCTTTTGTGAAGAATAAATGAGTTAGGACATTTAGACAGTTTAGAACTGTCTGTTTAGTTTGGACAGTTTAGAACTGTTTTAGACCCAAAGTTAGCACTAAATCATTAGCTTAAAGTCCAAAGGAACAAACCACTGGTGCATCAACTTGGATGGGTCTCTTCCTCCCTTCCCTCCATCCTTTCTCCCTTTTCCTCCTTACCCTCCTCTGTGTCTTCCTAGGGGACTTAGCAACTTTTACCTCTTTGTCACTACAGTATGTGGGATGAGGTGGGAGGCACCTTGGGTAGCTTAATAGTTAATTGTTATCCAGGTTTTTTTTTTTTTTCCCCCATAAAAAGCATGATCAGATTGCTAAACTTTGGGACAGATTACTGAGAAATCTGACGTAGGGCAAAGCAAGGCTTGGTGAGAGGCGGAAGTGAACCCCATTGGTCTTTCATTCTATCACTCATTTAACAAATGTCTGTTGAATTCCTACTCTGTGTCTTCATGTATGGAAGTGTAAAAATGAATGAAATAAGATCTCTGCTCTCAGCTACCTCACAGGGTTATAGGAAAAACAGACCAGACAGTAGAGAGCAGGATACACCACTAGTGGACAGGGTAATGTTATTACCTTCAATACGTACTTAACGACACACTGAGCGTTCTTCTAAATGCTTTACCTGAATTAATTTACACCACACAATCATCTCTTTCGATAGGTACTGTGAACGTTTCGATTTTATACAGACAGAAAGTGGAAAAAAGTAACTTGCTGCTATTGCTGTTTAGTCTCTCAGTTGTGTCCAACTCTTTGAGATCCCATGGACTGTAGCCCACTAGGCTCCTCTGTCCATGGGATTTCCTGCTTAAGTGTACTGGAGTCAGTTGCCATTCCCTTCTCCAGGGGATATTTCTGATTCACAGGTTGAATCTGAGTCTGCTGTATCATAGGCAGATTCTTTGCCACTGAGCCACCAGGGAAGCTCAAGTAACTTGCTAGAGATGATGCAATTAGTAACTGACAAAGCTGGGGATTAGGTCTCAGCACTCTGATCGCAGAGCTCCCACTCTTCAAAGATGGCCCTTTTTCAAAAGAGAATATTCTGTTGATGGGGAGGTCAAGAAAGGCTTCATGGATGAGCAATAGCTCAACTAGTACAATAGTGTCATTCGGCAATTAAAAGCTGTGTTTCTGGCTTGCACAGCCTAGATTTAAATCCTGCCTCTGCTCATCATTAGCCACATTTTTGGGCAAGTTGTATCTTTGCATGTTTCATGTTTCTCAGTTAGAAAATGGAGCCAGGGACATCTCTGGCTATACAGTGGTAAGACTCTGCACTCTCAATGCCAAGGATACATGTTATACAGGACGGTCAAAAAGGGAAAGAAAAAAAGAGAAAGAAAAGGGGTAATGATACATATTTTGCCAGGATTTATAAACATAAATGAAAATGAAGTTTGTAAAGTGACTAGCAAAAGAATCAATAAATTAGAGCTAAAGATACATCCATATGTACAGATGTAGATCAGAGGACCAATTTCGAATAGAAGGAAAATCATAACCAAGATGTGGATGCAGACAGAAGAGAGGGCTCCAGGGGTCAGGCAAAGGAGAGGTCTTCATGAGGTCTCCTGAGTGTCCCCAAGGTGAGAGTGAGGTCACTCCAGGGAACCTTTACCTACTTCACCCGTGCCTTGCTGTTTGCCTGGAAGTGACCTTCTGAAACTTTAGTGTTCCATCTTTGAAATCTGCATAGTGATATTGGGCTGTAATGGGATGTAAGGGTTATGCAAGATTGAGTAAGGGAAAGAATCTGGCTTAGATGCTCCAGCTATTTTGGTAGACTCTAAATCTGATCATGGTCATAGGGCTTGGAGGATCTAAGAATTAGTGGCCACATCATTTTCCAAACTCACTTTTTCTGTTCTCCTGATGTCCCTCAGGGCTTTGGTCAGTTTCGGAGTCAGTGGTTGGCAGCGTAGGAAGCCAAATCGGTGCTCCATCAAGACTGGGGAATTTTGTGCTCAATCCTGGGCTGCTCTCTGTGTTTGCTGATGGAGCGGCAGAGCTGGCCAGCTAGTTTCAGGGTCACTACTCCCTGAGGTATTAAATAGGGATTGAGAGGAAGCCTTAGAAAGTGTGAAAGGCAGAGACGTCTACAGAAATTATCACACAGTGAACTAGGAAAGAGCAGTAGTATTGCCCTTATTGTGGACCTGCTGATCAATGTCACAGGATGGGACAGTCTGTAAGACATTCATTTTCCATTTCCTGCTTTGTCATTATTCAGGAAGCACAGGCGAGCCCTATACAATCCAGCCTGATTTAGCCAGTCATTTTAATTCCACCCACATACAGTGAGCTCTTCAAATACGCTGTGCGTTGGGCCAGGCTTCATGAATAGGTAACGTAATACTATTCTCCGTCTTGCCAGGAAAAAAATCAGATTACTCTACAGTGTATAAGTGTCATGACAGGGAAAATTTCTGGGTTTAGAAAACATACAGTGGGGACAGTTAATTCACCTTGAAGGTGGGGATCTTTGGAAAAGAATCTTCCTTGATTCACGAGTAAGAGTTCAGTGATAAAGAGGACATACTTGGATGAATGTCCAGAAGAAATATCCTAAGAGGGCTGGGACAACTTCAGTTAGTTCAATGAGGCCGTAGATTTGGATTTCTAAGGACAGGGTACAAAGAAAAGAAGTTGAGAGTTTAGTAATAGAAAATACAGGATTTCTGATTCTCAATATGTATAATCTCCTTGGCTCACTTTTAACACTAGGGACTTAATGGAGAATATAGAAAGCATCCATACTCTGTTACTTAAAGCTGGTAGAAACATGCTAAGGGAATCAATACTTGAAACTTCTCAGCAGACTGGGAAGATTTTTGAAGCACAGCAGGATAACTTTCATAGGGCTAAACAAAAAGTCTCACTGAATTAGATTCTAAACAGCCAGTTGCCACAACAGAGATAGTGGATTCCTGGAATGAAAGTGTACATACATACATACATGCATGTGTACACATGCAGAAAGCCCTGACATTTTATTTGTCCATGAGAAGCCAAATGTGTGACACGATACTTGAAGAAGCTCATGCCATCCTAGGCTACACAGATAGATGATCAAGTTCATGGCTGTGGTAGGATGGAGAGAAAGTAATAATGTCTTAAGAGTCAGAAACACCGGGTCCTACCATCCGTCCCTGTGTGGTCTTGGATGCATTCTGCAGCCTCCATTTAATCATCTATGTAGTAGACTGATTGATAACTATTCACTCACTGGAAGATGAAATAGGAACATGTGTAAAGTCCCTAATACAGTGCCTGACATATTAGTAGTCAAGAAATGTTGGTTTCTTTACATTAACCTCATTCCCAAATTGACACTGAGCACATTCAATCAGAAAAATCAGTAAAAAGAAATTAGGAATAATCCAGAGGAGGATGATAGAAATGATCAGAATGGAAGCTGGACTTGGCATACTTTCATTATTTTGTTAAAGAGAAAACAAGCAAACATACATGGATCTGATACATGTACATGTAATTGGAAGACTTTTATATGGAAGGGAAGACAAATTTATTTAAAATAGCTTCAGAAGGCAGAGCAAGGATCATTCTTCCCTCCCCGCCATTCTTCTTTCAGCTACTTAACCCCTACTTATCCTTCAGATCACAGGGCAAAAGTTATTTCTTTATAGTCATTTTACTATACTTTAAAAGAGCATCCCTATAGTTGATTATTATCTTTGTCTGTTTGCATGATTGATGTTCATATCCTTAGTCAATTTTTAGCCCCATAAAGGCTGGGATCATGCCTATTTTCTAACTCATTATTCACCCAGACCTTGGCATGGAACCAGGTGCATGGAAGCTCTCCAATATTTGTTGAATGTGATTCCTGCCCTCAAGACTTACAATCCTGTAACACTTCGCAGGAAACATTGACACTACTAAGGTGCTGCAAACTCAGGTTAGGTGGAGGAGACAGCTTCAGCCAGATAGTAGTTATTTTGAGCAGCAGAAGCCAAATAATTTACCTAGAGTAATTGGTGCCCTCTCATTCAATGGTCCAGCTCTCTGTTTCCAGTGATGGCCACTTAATAGGGTCTCCATCTGAGCATGTGGCCATATTGCTGAACGTTAGTGGAGAGAAATGACTTTGCCCATCTGAGTACATTTACAGAGTTAATAAAGTGGAAAATATCAAAGTGAAACAAGGTCACAGCCCAGGAGAGGGCTTTCAGCAGAGGCAGCTACAGCAGGCATGGGGAACGAGGGGCCTCATTTGCTTGAGAAGGCATCTTAGTCATGCAAATTAATGGAAAGGAAGGAAGGGAGGGTTAGTTCAGGGATGAGCAATGATGACAAAGGACTGGAGACATATGGCAAAGGAGGAAATGCAATGTTATGTCAGCTTTCAGTGATTCATAACTAACAGCAAGAGGTCTGCAAAGGCAGATTGAAGGCGTGCAGGGTGTTATGTAATCATGCCCCAGTGATGCATGAAAGCATTGAGCATTCCAATGTGCATAGTCTGACATGCTTGCTCTAAGAAGTCTAGGATTCTGTGGTCGTGGAGAAACAGTTTACACAGCTAAAGAAACTTTTTTTTTTTTTAAAGAATTTTCTCAGTTCTTTGAGCCAGTTTGGGTTAAATCTGTTTATATCTAGAAGCCATTCCCATCTCCATAAATGCTCATTCATCCGTTCATTCGTTTGTTTATTTTTTGAAACCTTTATTTACTTTATTTTTGATAGCCCTGCTATCTTATTGCTGTGTGCAGGCTTCCTCTAGTTGCAGGGAGCTGGGGCTACTCTCTAGTTGTGGTTTGCAGGCTTCTCACTGGGGTGACCTTTCTTGTTGCAGAGCATGAGCTCCAGAGCCTCATTCATTTATTTACTCAACAAATTATTCAGCGCCTTGTTTGTGTGAGCCTCTAGGCTAGGTGATGTGTTACTTTTTACTGCCTTTATGCATGTTCAAGTTAACAGTCATTTCTGTATGGATTATCACAAGAGTCTTCAAATTGATCTTTGGTCTCTAGCCTGTCCATGTCTAACCCTTTCTCCATTCTTCAGCCAGGCCGATCATTCTAAATCATGATTGTGGAAGTGTTTATGTGTGCTGGAAGTGTTTACTTACTCACTCATGCACACATTTTGCACACACACAGATATACTGGGCTGTAACCACATTGAATGCTGTGCATTTCCTTGAATGTGCCTGGCTTTCTCTTACGGAGACTTTGTGTTTTGCCTGAAGAACACTTCCAAACCCTATTCCAGAAAATTGACTCCTATTTATCATTTTGCTCTCAATGAGGAGATCGATTCCCCTGAGAAGCTTTCCTTGATCACCCAAGAAATGTTTTGTTAATTTTTTCAGGCTTCACATCACACTATATATCTTCTCTGTACAGTAAGTCTCTTCCATATGAATGAGATCCATTCTAAGAGTGCTTTCCTGAGTCCAATTTGTTCATACGTACAACAGTTAGCTTAATTACCCAACTAACACAGTCGGCAACATCATCTCTGTTTTATGTTTGCTTCTGGACATCCTGGGCTTGAAACAAAGATACTGTTCTACTGTACTCTATACAGTACTGTTGCAGGAAGAGGGACCCCTTCCAGGGCCTGAAACCGGGCTCTTGTCTAACACTCAGAAAGAAATTGTCCAAGGAGGAAGGGAGGTTCATGTTTGGGAGTTCGTGTACACCCGTGGCAGATTCATGTCAATGTATGCCAAAACCAATAGAATACTATAAAGTAAAATAAAGTAAAATGGATGCTCAAAAAAAAAAAAGAGAAAGAAATTGTCCAAGGAGACACATGTGCTGACAAAGCAAGAGATTTTATTGGGAAAGGGCACCCCGGTGGAGAGCAGTAGGGTAAGGGAACCCAGGAGACCAGCTCTGCCACGTGGCTCGCAGTCTCCAGTTGTCTTTAGCGAACCATTCTGACTCAGAGTCCTTCCTGGTGGTGCACGCCTTGTTTAACCAAATGGATGCCAGAGAGAGGGATTCAGGGAGGTGGTCGGACATGCGATATCTCCTTTTGACCTTTCCCAAACTCTTCCGGTTGGTGGAGGCTTATTAGTTCCATGTTCCTTACTGGGACCTCCTGTTGCAAAACAGCTTATGCAAATGGTTACTATGGTGTCTGGCCAGGGCGGATGGTTTCAATCAGTGTGCTTCACCTAACAGTACTGTAGCATAAAGTACACAAAATCACACTCACTTGTAGAGGATGCATGCATGTGACAATCAAGGCAATCAAGTACCTTCTCCCTATGGGGTAGGAGAGAAAACAAGTTATACAGCTCAGGAGGACTGAAATCCATTAATAGTTACAACATGTGGGAAGGAAGGATGATAAGGGTCTGGTTTTTCTGTTCCTGCATTCCAAGACCCTCCTTGGTTTTATTTGCTTTTTTGTCCTTGGGTCACCACAACAATGTAGCCAGACATGTGAACTAAAGTATGTGATTGGACATGCAAATGCACGTTCACTTCTTTGAAACCTCCCAGCTAGAAGGTTCATAGGTAGAAGAGTTACTGTAATGTCATACAGCATTGTCATTGCAAATTTCTTACCTGTGTCTCTGAACAAATTCAAGAATGCACGAAGGAAGGGCACTGTCTCATTTACAGTTATAGTCCTCGAACTTAATTCAGTGCTTAGTACCTAGTGATCACTGAGTACATGTTTGTCAAATAAAATAATTTGGTTCTCATGTAGCCAGCATCAAATGAAAAATAAAATGTCACCAATTAGGACAATTCAGGTCAAATTTTACTCTAAATTCCTTTGCTATTTCCTACCTTGGATTCTTTTTCTTAAAAATGCTTGCTATCCTTTATCTCTTCCTTCCCTGGTAGCTCAGTTGGTAAAGAATCCGCCTGCAGTGCAGGAGACCCCGGTTTGATTCCTGGGTCAGGAAAAGCCACTGGAGAAGGTATAGGCTACACACTCCAGTATTCTTGGGCTTCCCTTGTGACTCAGCTGGTAAAGAATGTGTCCGCAATGCAGAAAACCTGGGTTCAATCCCTAGGTTGGGAAGATCCCCTGGAGAAGGGAAAGGCTACCCTTTTGAGTATTCTAGCCTGGAGAATTTCCTGGACTGTATAGACCATGGGATCACAAAGAGTCAGACACGCCTGAATGACTTTCACTTTGCCTCTTTACTGAATCTACTGCTACGGGCTTAAAAGTCTTCCATATCTGAAAACAAAGAATATTCTTTTTTTTACTGGCCTCTTTGTTTTTGCCATGTTGATTAGAACCAACTCCGGCTTCTCTGGCAAGCCTCAGCAACAACACAGCTGGTCTCTCTGGTTGAGGGTCCAAATTTGGGCTGATTCACATAGCTGCCATCCTGCCAGACTGGGCTTGGCTCTGGCAATGGGGGACCAGGCATCAGCTGTCAACACTATCATCTCCAACCCCTTTCAACTGGAGTCAATAATTTTTTCCTTCCCTGTGGTTGGTTCCAACTTTCCTAGCCAATTCTCACCAGGATAGCAGTGTATCATCAGCTTCGGTCCACTGATGGGTGAAGTCCGAAACTAGTGTTGTTACTAAAAGCTTGGTATCCAGTGAACCTGAGATGAGTTTAACTGTGTGTCAGATTAAAGCTTTACACTACTCAGTTGTTATTAACTAGAATCTTACAAAGGAATGTAGCTCACTGGTTTGTCAAAGTAATGTTATACCCAATTACTAACATGCCAACATCACTTATACGTGTTTCCTGCTGATTGCATGTGAATTTATTGCTGTGCCATTTTTATACCTCAGAGCAGTTGGATCTAATCCTACTCCTTATGGTTGTGTTCCCTGGAAAGATCTTGCTGATAACATAGATTTGTACAACTGATAACTTCCTCATTCCACTGGAAATTGACATCGACTTATAGAAAACCTTAGTTTTCTTATACAGTAGTCTCAGTATAGCACCTTCGACTCAAATCCTCCAAAGTCCCCTCCTGCACATACAATGAGGCACTCACTACATCAGTTTAGGCTAGGACATGGGGTTACAATAGAAGGTCTACCAGGGTATTGAATATTCAGTCAATGGCTGTCCCTACAATAAGTTCTTTAAAGGCTGAAGAACCTGAACTGGTGGAACAGGCTATGTTGTAAGGGCTTTGGATTCTATTGTTTCTGATTCCTCCTGTACTTGGGCAAAGTCACCCTTCTATTAATTTCCCAATGCACAGTTAGATTATTAGTAGCTGAGATACTTCGGAATTAGCTTTACAGAATTTACATAGTATTCACCCTATTTCCAGAGAGAGATCAACTAGACAATGCTGATGCTGAAAGCTCAGCCTCTCTGTAGGCCGGTGCTGAATCAAATCTCAGGGACAGAGTTTTAAGTGAAGTAGAAAAATGGATGTGAGAGTTGGACTGTGAAAAAGGCTGAGCGCTGAAGAACTGATGCTTTTGAACTGTGGTGTTGGAGAAGACTCTTGAGAGTCCCTTGGACTGCAAGGAGATCTAACCAGTCCATTCTGAAGGAGATCAACCCTGGGATTTCTTTGGAAGGAATGATGCTAAAGCTGAAACTCCAGTACTTTGGCCACCTCATGCGAAGAATTGAATCATTGGAAAAGATTTGATCCTGGGAGGGATTGGGGGCAGGGGGAGAAGGGGATGACAGAGGATGAGATGGCTGGATGGCATCACTGACTCAATGGACATGAGTCTGAGTGAACTCCGGGAGTTGGTGACGGACAGGGAGGCCTGGCGTGCTGCGATTCCTGGGGTCGCAAAGAGTTGGACATGACTGAGCGACTGAACTGAACTGAACTGAAACTGAGAAAAGGATAGCTATATTGCTTTGCCAGCAAATGGGGACACAGTGGGCTCCTTCCCTGAAAAACTATGTGTTCCAACCCAGGAGGACTTGGTAAGGAGTTTTATAGAAATTGGTTCAAGGGTTGGGTTGCTGCTAAGATTAGAGTGTGTGTACTCCTTTAATATGGCCTCAAAGGGTCTCAAACCATGGCTGTCTCTCTGGAATGAGGATTGTTTCCTCTTTCATTTATTGGGGGTTTTAGAACTTGCAGATATTGTTATGTGTAAGCCTGGAGGTGGGGTTATTGCATCTTGGCAGCTCCCCCCTTGTTTGTTTTTTATGTCTATGTCTCTATTTCTGCTTTGCAAATAAGTTCATCTGTACCATTTTTCTAGATTCCACATATTTTAATTAATGAGAGAAGGGGATGACAGAGGATGAGATGGCTGGATGGCATCGCTGGCTCAATGGACATGAGTTTGAGCAAGATCTGGGAGTTGGTGATAGACAGGGAGGCCTGGTGTGCCATGGGGTCTCAAAGACTCAGACACAACTTAGAGACTGAACTGAGTTGAATACAATATTTGTTTTTCTGTTTATGATTTACTTCAGTCTATATGACCATCTCTAGGCCCACCCACATCTCTGCAGATGGCACAGTTCTGTTCTTTTTAATGACTGAGTAATATTCCATTGTATAAATGTACCACAGCTTCTTTATCCATTTCTCTGTTGATTGACTTTTAGATTGCCTCCATGTCCTGGTTTAATGGGGACAGAGTTTCAGCTTAGGAAGCTGAAAAATTTGGGAGATAGATGAAGGTGAGAGTTGTACCACAATATAATGTTCTTAGTGCCACTGAACTGTACAGTTAAATATAGTTAAAATGGTATGTTTTATATTATGTGACTTTTACCACTTTAAAAAAATTTAAAAATCACATACACATACTCATGCACACACACACACACACATGCACACACACAAAAACTATTAAAGGAAAGGCTCCAAAAATATAAATGCTTTTAAATATAAAAACATGCTTCACTTAATATTTTTATGATAAAAATTGAAACTAAAAAATATTTTTACACCTATGACTAGAATTTAAGAGAGTGAAACTTCCCAGGTAGACAAGAGAGTATGATTATGGGCACTCATATATGCTATTGGAAGTTTAAATTTCTACAGTAATTTCAAGGGGGTATTTTGCAATTTTTATGACAATAAAGGGCTTCCCATGTGGTGCTAGTGTAAAGAATATTCCTGCCAATGCAGGAGACACAAAAGACATGGGCTTGATCCCTGGGTCAGGAAGATCCCCTGGAGAAGAAAATAGCAGCCCACTCCAGTATTCTTACCCAGGAAATCCCATGGTCAGAGGCTCCTGATGGGCTACAGTCCATGGGGTTGCAAAGAGTCAGACACAACTAAGTGACCGAGAACATGAAAATAAATGTGCATAACTCGTGTACTTGCAGTTTCACTTAGATAGTTTTATACTCTAGAAGTTCACTTCATAGCATGAATATCTTAAGATGGATACGTGTAAGAAATTTTATTGCAGCCATACAAATAACAAGAGGAGTGGAAACAACTTACAGGACTTCCAGTGGGTTGAGGCTCAATTAAATCAAACCTGGTATCATGAGCCACTTTACACCCGTGAAAAATAATGAATAGGGTTAATAAGTAAGCACCAAAATGGCAAAATATTCACTAGATAAAATAATGTGAGAAAAAGATACTTTCTAGGACCATTGACAATCGGATCTCAAGCCTTAGTGCCAAAAAGCTTAGATTAAGGGAGAATTTTGTTTCTTATTTATGCACCCCAAGATATAATTTTGTCATCATGACTAAATTTTAGTTTTTTGCATTTTTTAACTTTAAAAAATAACCTTGTCATTCTCTCTATAATTTGGAAAAAATTTGCTCTTCCTTTTAGGCTCATTATTGTTCTTCCAACCTTGTGCTCTAGGAGTAGTCAAGGAGTTTCTCTTTTCCCCAGATGCTCTGCTTATTTGCAGTGCTCTTTCCTGACCGTAAGAGGGATTTGCCTTGTCTTAGCCTCCTCTTTTTGCTTTCAGTCAGCTTCTTGCTGCAGTTTGAATTCCCCCATGAGCCTCGAGCCTCTGTTTTCACACTGGCTAATAGAGAGATCAGTATTAGGAGTTTATGAACTGTTCCTTCATTTGCACTGACCTCTAGGGCTGAAGTTTGCATTTATAATTTTCTAATTTGTAAATGTGCTGCCAGAAATAGCAACAAAATATGTCTCGGGGCACCCAGAGTCTGTTTCCAGGATCTGAGATGCAAGCGCAGGAAAGCAAGTTACCAGGCAGCACGCATTCCATTCCCAGCTTGTCAGGCTCTGTGCCTGATGCTCTATCAGTTGTCTTTCTTCGTTTCTTGTTGCATCACCTGGTGCTCTTCTCTTACTCCTCCTCATCTTCACACACTCTTGGTTTTTGTGAGTTTAGGGATTCATTGGGAAAAGATGGCTTCTTGTTTGTATCATGGACCAATCAGACATCGTGGTCAGGCAGGGCTTGCACTTGAGAGACTTGACTAGAAGGTCCATGAAGGCTGTTGGATGGGATAATGTAACAGTGACCAGAAAGGTGTGTGTGGATGTGGGGTGAAGATGGTCCATTCCATTTTGTTCGAATCAAATTTGAGCTCTCTATGGGGCATTCCCGTGGGACACACAAGTCAGGGGTATAAGACAGACCTAGGCTCTAGACACTGGCTAGAGAATCATCAGCATATTTAAGGTTCTCCAGCTAATAAGTGACAGAGTTGGGATTCCCACCAAGGCTGTGTGACTCCAAGCTCTGAACACAACTCACATATAGTATTGCTGACTTCTTAGATGACTCCAAGGTCAGTCCCAAAGTTGAGGTTCTAAAGACAGCATTGCTTCCCCTGGCTGTACAACCTGCCATGCTCCATCTCCAGGGCCTCTTGCCCTCATCTCACACCCTGAAAGGACCCTGGAACCGTTCAGCTCTTTGCTATGTACTGTGGCAGTCTACGTTTGTAGAAATTGACTCTGGGCTCCCTCAGCTTCAATCTGACAACTTTTTGAAAGCACTAAGCTCTTGTTATCAAATGTGAACAGGTTATCACATTCCAGGTCAATATGTTGGGTTTTCATCCATGTGTTCAGTTCAGTTCAGTCGCTCAGTTGTGTCCGACTCTTTGCGACCCCATGAATCGCAGCACGCCCGGCCTCCCTATCCATCACCATCTCCCAGAGTTCACTCAGACTCACGTCCATCGAGTCCATGATGCCATCCAGCCATCTCATCCTCGGTCGTCCCTTTCTCCTCCTGCCCCCAATCCCTCCCAGCATCAGAGTCTTTTCCAATGAGTCAACTCTTCGCATGAGGTGGCCAAAGTACTGGAGTTTCAGCTTTAGCATCATTCCTTCCAAAGAAATTTTCATAACGCGGTTTTAGTCAGAATCATGACTCAGTAAAGCTGGCAGTTTGTTACTGCTCCTGACTTTTCCATATTTGTCTCAAAACACAGGCTAAATGTAGGATCTTGTTTCCAAGTTGTTAACAGCGAATTCAGAATGCTTGATTATGACCCTTTCCTCTGTTATTTGTAAGATAAAGATTACTTTTAACTGATCTTAGGAAAACACTTGGGTGTGATGATATACTTTTCATAGTAAAGAGAGCTCTTGGTTGTCCAAATCGTTGTATACCACAGGTTGTATCCTGGAGAACAAAATTATTATTTCTGTGATTCAGCAAATATTTTCCTCACTTATAACATTGAATAAGATAAAGGTATTTTTTTTTTAAAGTAACCAAGTATAGAAACACTGATGATTATATATTTCTTAATAGCATCACTAATTGGAAATTTTCTTTTGAAATTGTCCATATGATCCAATAATGAATTACTTCATTTTGGTAGAAGATTTTATCATTATTTTGTATGATTTAAGTAAGATCTGACTTGTCAGATGTCCTCCAGCCTTTCTCATACTCAGTTCACAAGAAAATTTACACCTACAGAAAATGATTTGAATTTCTATTTTCTCACTCTCCCGAGGATGACAGTATTTACATAGCCAGTTCCATTTTAGATGCACTGGAGAAAAGTTTGTTCAGTCATTAGGAACCTTAGGACATATAGAGTTTAATTCTCTTATAGAACTCCTGTTGAGAAGGACTCTTACAAATTAGTTGTAAAGGTAATGGCTTACTTCACAAAACAGCACATTCAGAATTGAATCTTGAGAATTACTTTTTTTTATAATAGAGTGCAGATTTACCATGTGTTAATTTCAGGTATACAGCATAGTGAATCAGTTATACATATAGAGGATTACTTTTTTAATCTATGATTTCTAATAACTGTACTGTTAACTAATGATTTTTTGAGATGTGTTTTTGAAGCACTTAAGTTTTCAGTTAATTCATGTTTCAAAACTTCCTTAAGTCAAGTGACTGAAGAGTATCTAATTCATCCTCTTGGTTAAGATATTAACCTTACTGCTATTGCTGTCATCTCCTAAGAAAAACAGAGTTATTTATAAATATAAAGGATAACAATAGAAGAAACAAGGTGGGTGTTGTGATAATTTACTGTTACTCAGGTAGTGATGAACTTCTGAAATTATCTAGGTCAAACTTAATTTTATAGATTATTCAGTAATAAAGATGTCACTATACTGATCTAACCATCTGGAACACAGTTTGATTGGAAATACTCAGAACATACTGTCTTCCGATAATAGGCATTTCTTATGACTAGTGAATGGAACTCATGGTAGTTTCTTAATGGAGGGCTTACCTGACCATTCTTTTCTCTATAGCACTCATCTTCATCTGTAATAAGATGTACTTATTTATTTGCAGTTCATTTGTCTTCTGTACTGAATGTAAACTTCATGAGGGCAGGTTTTTGTTTTTTTTTTGAGTCTAGAATAATGTAGGTACTCAATGACTATTTTTTGAATGAATGCATGAATGGCAACAATGAATTGACTGTGCTTCACACTTCTTTTTTTTTTTTTTAAGCCACCAATATTATCACAGATATTGGGCATGGCCAATTTTCCTGTGGTTTTAGGAAATAATGGACAATTGAATAATTGAATAAATATGGTGCCTTTGGTATCCTGGGAAGAAAGGACTACGAAAATGATACTTTACCTAAGAGATAAAGAAGATAATGTAGGAACAAACAGGGGAAAAAGAGTGCTTACTCCGAGCTTGGAGGTTGAAGTGTGGTGAAACTGTAAGATTAAAACCAGTGTTATTCAGATACAAGGGGTTAAGAAAGCTGAGAACCAAAGAATTGATGCTTTTGAACTGTGGCGTTGGAGAAGACTCTTGAGAGTCCCTTGGACAGCAAGGAAATCAAACCAGTCATTCCTAAAGGAAATCAATCCTGAATATTCATTGGAAGGACTGATGCTCAAGTTGAAGCTGTAACTTGGCACCTGATGCAAAGAACTGACTCCTTGGAAAAGACCCTGATGCTGGGAAAGATTGAAGGCAGGAGGAGAAGAGGACAACATGGATGGCATCACATGTGAGTTTGAGCAAGATCTGGGAGTTGGTGAAAAACAGGAAGCCTGGTGTGCTACAGTCCTTGGGGTTGCAAAGTGTCGTACACACTGCAGTCCATGGGGTTGCAAAGAGTCAGACACGACTGAACGACTGAACTGAACTGAACTGATAATTATTCTTTAGAGATTAACAAATGCTTAAAGCAAATGATGAACTATTTGAGAAGTGTAAATCTATATACTTATTCCCTCTCTAGTTGTTTAGTTTGTATTCCAAGCATCTCTTTCATTGTTAATAAAAAGTTTGTATACTTGAAACAGATCTGAAACTGAAGAGGACAAGTGAGTGAGTGAATGTGTGTGAGTTCATGTGCACACACATGCAGATTAGTTACAGAGTAGTTACATTTTAATAGAAGTGAAACAGGATAAGCCTTTGAAGGGGATTTTACCCTGATCTTTCATACTATAACTGTCACAGAATATGTTTTGGAGAGTTCTCTAGGAGAGTATTTTTTCCCCAAGGAAATGGAAAGCTCTAAAGAAAAGTTAGAACAAGTGTAAGAAAGAAAATAAAAGCAGGAGCTTACCTTTCAGCTCAAGTCCTCATTACCTGTTACTGTGGTATGTGTACATATGTGTTCCAGCAAAGGTGAAGGGCAGGGAGTAAAAGCTTGAAGATGGGGTAATTTAAGCCAGGACATAAAAAGAGATGGGGAAGATTCAGATACAAGTGCTCCCCTGCTCCCCCTTTGGCTCAAGGCATATTATGCTGGAGGTAAAAGTGGGTGTTGCAAAGACATACACTACACCTGAATGTAGTCTTTGTATAGTTTTAAGCAGTGGTTATGAAACATGGGTGTTTGACCCCTCAGAGGATATTTGGCAATGTCTGGAGACATTTCTGATTGTCATGACTCTGCAGAGTTGGATCTTGGGGTTGTAACTAGCAGATAGAGGCCAAGAATGCAGCTAAACATCCTATAGTGGACAGCATGGTCTCTCACAAAAAGAATTATTTGACCTACATGTCAATAGTTTTGAGGCTGAGAAACTGATTTAAAGTATACACGTGTGTCAGATTATTGGACTAGGATACTGGGCTAATTAAGATTATATTGTCTGCCATAAATATACTGCTGGTGCTGCTAAGTCGCTTCAGTCGTGTCCGGCCCTGTGCGACCCCATAGGCGGCAGCCCACCAGGCTCCCCCGTCCCCTGCCATGTGTTAGATAGATAGCTAGGGGGAACGTCCTGTATAGCACAGGGAGCTTCTCTTGGTGCTCAGGTAATGACTAAGAGGGGAGGGGTGGGAGGAAGTTTCAAGAGGGAGGAGATATATGTATACATGTAACTGATTCCCAGGTAGTGCTAGTGGTAAAGAACCCACCTGCCAGTGCAAGAGAGGTAAGAGATGAGGGTTTGATCCCTGGGTGAGGAAGATCCCCTGGAGGAGGGCATGCAACCTACCCCAGTGCTCTTGCTTGGAGAATCCCATGGACAGCTGAGCCAGGAGGGCTGCAGACCTTGGGGTCACAAAGAGTCAGGCACGACTGAAGCGTGTTAGCACCCACACATAGCTGATTCACTTCATTGGTCAACGGAAACTAACACAACACTGTAAAGCAATTATACTCCAATTAAAAAAACTGTAAAAAAAAAAAGATTATATTGTCTGCAAACAACAAAAACATGCTCTGTTTCACTTAGGCTAAAAGAGGAAATGTAATAGAATGCTGTTAGTGTGGGTCACAGAATCTGGAATAGCCAATGCCTAGGGCCTCGTTGGAAGAGTACTTGAACCTCAGCACTATTGACATTTGAACCAGACGATTCTTTTTTGTGAAAGGCTGCTCTACGCATTGTAGGATGTTGAGCGGCACCTCTGGTCTCCACCCACTAGATGCCAGTAGGACTCGCAGTCTTGACAATGAGAGCAGGTCTCCAGATGTTGCCAGATGTCCCCTGGAAGGTACAACGACTCTCAATTGAGAACCACTACTTTAGGGTGCTGTCCCATCTTTCACAACTCCCAGTCTGGTCTTTCCTGTTGAAGTTTCGGATTTCAGGGAGAGAGAATCTATTTGACCCAGTTCTGTTTGTTAGCAATGGCAAAGGGTTGTTCAGCAAAGATGTGGTCATGGGAAGAACTGTTTAGAGTCAGACTTGTTGCTCTATTTGATGTCTTTAATAGGCACCGAACAAAATTAGGTTTTGGAGGGCCTCATTTGCCGTGTTAGGGAAATTGAAATTGAACTTCATCCCAGGAGGTGACTGCTAATAAAGAATTCCTGATTAAAGAGGGACATGATCACTAAAGAAAGGTCCATGGTTATGAGTTTGATTTGCAGTCTTAAGGTTCAGGAACATTTCTCTGGGGTGGAAACATAGAGTCTATAGTGGTGCTCTGATTAGATTAAGTCGAAAAATAATGTAGGACGATATCAGTGTTCCACAGAATTTATGAGAAGGTTAGAGAAGCAGACTTGGGAAAGGCCTGGATACCGGCCAGCTCCAAGGATTGAGGTAAAAGAAACTTCTTGACAGTCTCAACAAGACATACTCCCTAAACAAAGCAGAAGAAATAAGTAGAAAGGGAGAGTGGCCTGAGAAGATTAACTCTTTGGAATATTTGTTAAGGAGATTAGGAAAGGTTGAGTGTTTGCAGGATCTTGTGACTGAATGGCAAAGTGAAGGGAGATTAGAGTGCCTCACAGTATATTTAATGAGTGCTTCTCTGTACCAGGTACTAGTCCATAATGTTGGGGCAAACTCCCTGCCCTCAGTGGGGCTTACATTTTAATCAGAGAAGGCTGAGAGTAATTAGATCAATAAACCTTCACATTTAAATTAAATGTGAAGTACTTTGCTATTGCAAAAGATAACAGAGAAAGGGAGTAGGAAGTGCATGGAGGTGGGGGGACAAACTTTGCAATTTTAAATCCAGTGATGGAGAAGGCTTAATTGAGAAGGTGTTATTTGAGGAGAGAGCTGAAATTGGGAGTGCAAACAAATGCAAAGATCCAGAAGAGGAAACTTACTTGTCATTTTTTGGCAAATACATTAATGCCTCCAATATAGGTGAATTGGAATGAGGACTGAGGTGAGTAGAGGAAGATAAGATCAAAGAGAAATCAAGGGCCAGATCTTGTGGGACCTTGTAGTGACTTTGGCTTTTACCCTGAGTGAGACTGGAACCCACTGGAAGGCTTTGAACCGTTGATCACTCTGCAGCCAAGTGGGAAATAAATAATTGCAGGGCAGGGAAAGAAGCAGGAGCCTAGTGAAAAGTGTTAACTATCCAGATGAGAAAAAAATACTGGCATGGAGCTAGGTGGATGCGGTGAAGTTGTTGAGATACATAGTCAGGTTTTAGATGTATTTTGAAGGCAGAGCCACAGGTTTTCCCAATAGATAAGATGTGGATTGAGAAGGAGAACAGTCATGGATGACTTTGACATAAACAACTGGGAAGATGGAGTTGCTATTAATTAAGTTGGAGAAGATATGCAGAAGGAGCAGGTTTATGGAAAAAGATCTGGAGTTTGGCTCTTGGTACGTTAATTTGATTGTCTATTAAGTATATGCATGCAGATCCCTTTATTTGTAAGCTAATTTAGACTGGGCCTCTTATAGTTTGGCAACAGTGATGTCAGTGTTTTTTTGTGTGTGGTCATCCTTTGGCTTAGCCAATAGATAATTACAGAAAAGTGAATTGTGAGTTGAATTTTAGGGGGTGCATTTTTCTTTTTTTCTATAAAGTACACTTCATAGAAGCATCTAAAATTGAGCAGGGTCTCTGTTTCTTTCACGTTAATTTACAACTACAACCAGATATTGATTCTTAGAAAAGTTACTTTCAGGAGATTGATTTGAAAACTTCAGGTGAGAAGGAGATTGAATGCGTGGTTTATTGGATATTATAATACTGTTATCCTAGAATCAGAAGGTATTTGTTTCTGTCACCTAGAAGGAAGTTATTAAAACGGTGAGGTTTTAGACTTTCCTAAGATTTAACAGGTGGTGTTAACAGGGACGGGGGAGCCTGGTGGGCTGCAGTCCATGGGGTCGCTAAGAGTCGGACACGACTGAGCAACTTCACTTTCCCTTTTCACTTTCATGCACTGGAGAAGGAAATGGCAACCCACTCCAGTGTTCTTGCCTGGAGAATCCCGGGGACGGGGGAGCCTGGTGGGCTGCCGTCTATGGGGTTGCACAGAGTTGGACACGAAGTGACTTAACAAGTTGAGTAGTTAAGTCACTGATCCAGCACCTTCATAATTTGATTATTCTATACTGCCTGTTCAGGCTGTAGTTTGCACCTAACAGTTTGCTTTGCTTTGAGTTTTCAGCACTTCCTGTATTACTCCTTTATGGTATTTTATCATCCTGTTGCAGTATCCCTTAGGAGATTCGTTTATTACTTGGAAATCATTTGACTTTAGGGATTTGGAAAACATAGTCCTTTGACTCAGCAGTTCTTTAAAGTTGGGGAAGGACAATTTCTCCATTCATTTCTTTTTACTTGCATAATTTTTTTTGCAGTATTACACTTTGCCTTAATACTGCAGTTTCCAGTCTAAATGTTTCCTCAGTAAGTTGATCTCTTAGCAGTTTATGTTTTAAAGTTTGCATACTATGTTACTTAAGATGAGTAATTTAATATTTCAATTAAATATTGATATTTACAAGTTGATATTAGCTCAGATTGAATGTAAGTTACAAGCTTTATGGGGCTTCCCTTGTGGCTCAGCTGGTAAAGAATCTACCTGCAATGCCGGAGACCTGGGTTCGATCCCTGGGTTGGGAAGATCCCCTAGAGAAGGGAAAGGCTACCCACTCCAGTATTCTGGCCTGGAGAATTCCGTGGACTGTATAGTCCATGGGGTTGCAGAGTCAAACATGACTGAGCAACTTTCACTTCACTTTGCAAATTTTATGACACCATTTCCATAAGTGAAATACGAGCAGTTATCATATCAAGACCAAATTATTAAAACAAAATTAAGAGCTGAGCAAATATGATCCAGGATTTATTATTTTTTTTAGGCATTATACTTGTTATTGGTCTGTCTCATAATTCATTGACTTATTTTGAGACTTCTCCCAGCCAAAAAGAATGTTGTATAAAAAATTTGAACTTCTATATTAGATCCTTTAAGACAATTTTGGCTGTATGTATAATATACTCTTTTTTACTACCCAAAAGTACCATTAAGAGAGGAATCTGTGACTTCTTTTCTGCCACTGTTACTATAACATTGTGGTGTTTTTCTCTTCTGTTGTTTATTTATTTTAGAACAAAAGCTTCTTGTTTATTAATTCCATAGACTGTCATCTCTTTAAGGGCAGCATAACCCTGATAGGCTCTGAATTCTGAGGGCAGTGACTGTGCTTGTGTGGTTCGCCATTGTATCTTTAGCATCTGCCACAGTACTGTGGTACATGGTAGTTGTTCAGAAACATTTTTTAGCTGACTGGAGAAATAAATTTATACTATTGTAAATTTATACATCTGCCGTCATAGAACACATAGGTCATAAATACATGTATTTATAAAGCTGTGTACATTTTTAGCAATATTACAATCTTGATGTTTGTGGGTTATTTTTCATAGGTGACTTTACTCTTTAGTATTCTTTATGAAATGAAATGAGGATTATAGTTTTAACTGGGCCTTCTGGCAGTTAAAATTTTGACAGTTTGTAGGTTGCTTGTCTTTTAGAATGCTTGTCCTAATTGGTTTCATTTAATATTGAGTTATTTAGTTCATTCTTTGTGTAACTTTTGTATAGCATAGCTGTCTCATTTTTGTTAAATATTTTTAATATAAATTTTAAAACATATTGATTTAATAGAGTAGTAGTGCTACCAGTGGTAGAGAGAATGAAGAAAATCATAAATGATTAATTTTTCTTAGATTTTAAGCAGCATTTGCCTATAGTTAATCCAGTGTGAAATACAACTGTATTTTCTTTAAAGTGACTCACAGCTAAATATTTTTATCATATCATTCCTTTCCTCTTCCTTCCCTTAAACTTGCTCCCTTCTGTGTCCCCTGTGTACCCATTCCCTGCAGCGATCCCTGCTGGCTGTGGTGGAGATTGGTGTGCTGTGAATTTCATAATCACCCAAATGAGTCTCAGAGGAGTCTAAGAAACCCTGGCAACTGACTACTTGCTTTCACCAGGAGTAGGGACCTTTTGTCTGAATTTCCTGCCCTCAGGTAATTCTTCTGTTCCCCATTTTTTTTTCTTCTCTCTCTGTAAATGCAAGCACTTCTTGTGCCCACATAAAGATACTTCGACAATATTTTCTAATTCTTCTTGTTTTAGTCAGACACCAATTTCATGTTTTTTTTTTTTTTAAACTATGTAGCTACAGGCCCATGCAATTCTCTTAGAATGTCTTCTAATATATAAGATTTGGCAATGCACTTAAAGTTATAACCAGGTCTTTCTGATGTTGCATGAGTGAGTTTTTTAACTTATTGTCAGCTACTTGGAAATAGTAATTAATATTATCTACTCATTAATGGGTTAGGCATTATAGTCTAATGTAATTAATGAGGTATGAAGGCTCTTTTCATAAAGAGAATGTTTTGACCAATTCACTGACGAACTTGAAAGTTTTGTGTTTTTAATGTTGGTTATAATTTTTAAAAGACATTGCAATAACTCTTGTGAACAGCTGTGAAAATAGAATTCATTTTGAAGAATGTAAGGGCTCCACCCCAGTCTTTTCTTCTGTCTCCCACTGCCCTTTAAAAATCAGGGAAAACAGTTATGCTATAAAACCAGATTCATGGAAATAGCGCTAAATTTTTTAATCTAGGACTCAATGAAAAACCTAGAAACTTACCTTTGAATGCGTCTCATGCTTGGGAAATTTATACACTTAAATACTTTGGACCTCTAAAAGTGTACTAAGAAATTCATAATTGAAGACTAGTCATGAGCACAATTGAGCCACTTGTTACATATTTATCCTTGGTGTAATGGAACAGTTGACAAACTTGCTGACAATATATTAGCTGGCAGTTGTAGGTGTGATGACTTAAATGTTACTTTCCAATATTCTTATATGCTGCCAGAGTCCAGCCCCAGCAGCCAGGCAGTCAGCCTGAAGAGACGAGCAGTGTCTATGGGGAATGCTGTAGTCTCTGCCTCAAGGTGCGGGGCTACATGTTTATTTCAAGCTTCAGGTTTTCTTTTATACTTTGACAAAAGCATTAGGTCAGAGGTTTGACATTTTTAGTTCCCCCTCACCCAGATTTATTATCTCCAGAAATCACTGTTGCCCTTCAGAGTTCCTGCTTCAGAGTCCCGACTCCTGGTGAAAGCTTTACTATCTATTATCTACTTCCTCTTATGTGTCCTATACTTAACTTGTGATTACATTGTAACTCATGTTTATGTCTGGGTTGCGCACCATATTCCTCAGTTTATTTCTTATCTTTCTAAATCCTCTTTGCCCCTAGCATCTTAAGCTCATTATCTCCTAAAAAGGCTTCTAACTATTCTTCAATTCAGTTCAGTTCAGTCGCTCAGTCGTGTCCCACTCTTTGCAGCCCCATGAATCTGTCCGACTCTTTGCGACCCCATGAATCGCAGCACGCCAGGCCTCCCTATCCATCACCATCTCCCGGAGTTCACTCAGACTAAGTCACCATCTACAGTGATTTTGGAGCCCCCCCAAAAAAAGTCTGACACTGTTTCCACTGTTTCCCCATCTATTTCCCATGAAGTGATGGGACCGGATGCCATGATCTTCGTTTTCTGAATGTTGAGCTTTAAACCAACTTTTTCGCTCTCCTCCTTCACTTTCATCAAGAGGCTTTTTAGCTCCTCCTCACTTTCTGCCATCAGGGTGGTGTCATCAGCATATCTGAGGTTATTGATATTTCTCCCAGCAATCTTGATTCCAGCTTGTGTTTCTTCCATTCCAGCGTTTCTTATGATGTACTCTGCATAGAAGTTAAATAAGCAGGGAGACAATATACAGCCTTGACGTACTCCTTTTCCTATTTGGAACCAGTCTGTTGTTCCATGTGCAGTTCTAACTGTTGCTTCCTGACCTGCAGACAGATTTCTCAAGAGGCAGGTTAGGTGGTCTGGTATTCCCATCTCTTTCAGAATTTTCCACAGTTTATTGTGATCCACACAGTCAAAGGCTTTGGCATAGTCAA
>SJYX01014948.1:4983-16294 GCA_006410675.1 Oreotragus oreotragus | reverse complement strand
TTTTTTTTTTTAAAGATTTGGAGAATTTCCAATGCATCTTTTTTCATTTTTATTTGTTTTGGCTCCATTGCAATGCAACAAACATAAGTACTTTCAGTACTTTCCTACTGAAACCTATCTGCCAGATTTTGTGCATTGGTAATTGGCAATTAGAATACAAATATATTCTTTTCAGCATATAGAGCCATCAGGCAGCTGAAGTATTCTTTTGCAAATTTGTGGGTTATACTGTGAAAGGACCTAGTATACTCAAGGTGAGCTGGGTGGCAAAGTATTCATATATTAAAGCCAATTATTTGTCATACATAAAAGGGCACATTAGCTACTTGAAAAAATTCACATTTATTTACTGTCAAACCGTGTTAAACTTTACACTGGATATTAGTGATGGGCTCATTATTAACAGGTTTACACAAAGGGATGAAAAGAAAGGCAGAATTTTGCTGAAACAATTTACATTTCATTAGAACTTTATCATAAAATAAATTAATTACTAAATATAGGCAGAAGGAATATGGAAGAGTAATATTTATGTTTTATTTCATTTTTTAAAAAAGAATAGGCACCTTTTGTTCACTAGAAAGTTTGTGAGAAGTGCCCAGTGCCCTCGCTGCCCCCTGTTCAAGAACAAACAGAGGGGTGACATACAACCTTTTCTAGATTTCTCCACGTTTGTGCAAGGCATGGCATAACTGGCTTCAAAGAGTTTTTTCCCCCATAAAACACGCTCTTTTGGCAATAAGAAATTTAAATGTAAGAATAAGGACTAACATGTCAAAGCAGAACACTGTATACAGTGGAAAATAAGTGAAAATGGGTAGAACTTACCATGACAAAGTGTAAGAAAAAACATTTCATAACATATGTGCAACCAAGGGCTTTTCACAATATTTTCTTCAAACTCTTTAAAATTATTTTTAATGACAATTCTATTTCAGTTGGACACAAATGTATTTATTTTACCCTAGCAATAGAACAAAATATAATTTCTTTAGCCATTTTTGAAGAGTTCATTGTACAGTTGAGGAAACATATGAAATAAGGCCTGTGGCTTGATTGCTAGTGGTTAAACATGTTTTCAATCTTTGCCTTAATGTAAAAGGTTTGCAGTCAACTGCAAACTGCTGCAGAATATCTCTCCTGCTTTTCCAAGTCTTGTCAGGAACAGTAAGGTACAGTAAATTTGTCCCACAGGATTTTAAAGCCTACGTCTTGTATATAATACAATGCAGGCCTACAAAAATGGTGCAGCCATATTTACAAATTTAGTTCACAAACTGCTGCAGTAAAATGGCTGGAAAGTTCTGTTTTGCTTGTTTCACAATTTCTCTAAACAGCAGCAGAATCTTAAAATACCTGGTTGGCATCTCTTTTCTCTGTAACAAATAATTCATTTTAGTATACTCTGTGTATATACAATTTTTTTTATGTTTTATAAAAATTCACAGAACTGCAAGGTTCAGTCATCTTTTTTTTTACACTGGAGAACCACAGGGCAACAGGGCCATCGCTTCAAGCGGAGTTTGAGGGAGCTGCATAGGGCCAATGGAGTCTGTCTGTATTCACTACTTGCATGTGGCCTCTGGGATTCCTTAGTGGCACTATTAGAGACTTGTCACCAGCTGCATTTGTCCTTCTCTGACATCTCCTTCTGGAATACACCCTTCTTTGTTAATGGGGATTATGTAACCATCGCTATTGCCCCTGCTGATCTGGTAGCACATCTGAAGCTGGTGGCCAGCTCCAAGATTTGGCATGCTCTTATAGTAGATGTCCTCGTTCTCACTCCTCCGGGATGGAGATAGGTCTTCTTCCACGTCGGGGCTGCTCTCCTGATAGGGAGAGTCCCTAAGGTTGGGCATGCTTGTGTACAGAGAGTCTCTGTTGGGGGACTGGAGATGGTCCTCGGCCTCGGCTGTCAGCTGGGATACGTAACTGTCAGTCCCCTCGGGCTTTGCTTTCTTCTGGGGTTGGTACAGAAGGGAGTGAGTCCTCTGAGGGATGAGCGGGGCCTCGAGTTCTTTGTGATGGAGCTCCAGTCCAGGATTGTCACCATGCATCAGAGATGAAGCATCTGCCACAATAGCATCATCTTCGCTGCTACTCCCTCCAATCACAGGCTTGACTGGTAGTGTGAGCTCGAGGTTGTGAGCCTTGCTGCTGCCCCGTAGGTTGTTGTGCACTAATTCTGAAATGATCATCTTCTCAAAAGCGGTATCATCCAGACTTAGTCCACAGTCCACAACCTGCACGCTGTCATTATAGTCCCCCTTGCGCAGTGAGTAGCTGTTGTTGAAATTACCATTTAGCGGTAGAGTATCCATGGCACTTGTGTCCCTGGCATTGTTCAGTGAATGTCCTGAAACAGAAAAGGGAGGGGTCCCGTTACTGTCTCTGTGCCTGATGAGAGGAGCGCTACTTCTTTAGAACAAAACGTTTTAATGTCGTTCAGGACAAAGTTGTATTCGAAAGCTAACACTTGGGAAGTGTCAGGCTTTCCCGCGTTCCCAACTGTAAACAGTTGCAACCCCTTAGATAACAGGAACAAGCGTGAAAAAATAATACTGTTTTCTGGGGAGGGGAGAGGGCATACAGAATGTTGATTTAACAATTTTGAGGAGACAGTATTTATCAATTGATTTTTGGTCAAATCTCTGACACTCTTACAAAGAAGACTTCACTCCATGCCCTTGCATAGTTAATGCAAAGCAATTCATTAGTGACATTTACATTTTAAAGTACAAGACTATGGTTTATAAAAAATAAAATTAACAGAATTTGTCCTAAACAACACTAAATTAAAAGGGAATAAGTCACATACAAAAACTGAAGGCAAATGTACAACATAAACCCACAAAACTGGCAAGCAACTCTTTAAACAACATTCTAACATTTCCTTTTTCTGGAGATGAAGTAAAAAAAAATAATGAAAAAATGGACAGACACAAAGATTTCATGTTAAACAAAGATAGCCATCTCTCACACTGACTGGACCAGGGGCCCACAAGCACCATCCAACAACACGATAGACAGCAGGTGGAATGACTCACTTTGGACAACTCACATCATGTCTGTCTGCTCAGGCTATCTGGCCTAAGAGTAGCTGATATACAAAAAAAAGTAAAATGATTTATTGTAACATGATGAAGAATTTCTAAGCTTCTCAGCAACTTAGTCAGAGCAAGGGTTCAACAAATTAGATTACCAGCAATAGCAGCCTTTTNAATGCATGCAAGTGAAAAGTGAAAGTGAAGTTGCTCAGTCGTGTCTGACTCTTAGCGACCCCATGGACTGAAGCCCACCAGGCTCCTCCATCCATGGGATTTTCCAGGCAAGAGTACTGGACTGGGGTGCCATTGCCTTTTCCGTACATATGTCTAGACTTGTTTATTTATACATATATAAATACACAATTACTACATTTAATTTATTCTATGAATGCTGTTTCAACGTTTTGTTCAATTTGTAATATACTGTTGACACATTTCATGTCAATAAATATTGACATATAGCATAAATAGGCTGTTTACTGTTCATTCATATGGATGGACCAAAATTCATTTAAACTATCACCTAATATTGAACACTTGAAACAATTGAAAATTGAATCAAATCCTGTCTCTTATACACATCTAAAGAGGTTTAGGAGGAAAAAAAATATGATAACATGCTCTCTTTGTATTTTTCTAGACACATAAACATGTAAACTAAGACATCACAGTGCTTCTCAGGCAGATGAAAAAAAAAAAAGTTTAAGAGAAAATTAAATGGTCTGTACCATGGAAAGTTAGGTTATTCATTCTCAAAATCCTAGAGAAAAAAATCACTTGTCTACAGATAGGTCTGAAAAAAAAAAGAATGAAATGATGTTATTGAAATGAAACTGACCACTGTGAGGCTGCTGCATTGTATGCAAGGCTTGGAGGAGTTTAGGAAAAAAAAAATAATTCTTGGAAAAAATAGGAAATTTCCCTTTTTAGTGCTCACTCCACTTCTAAAGCTGCAGATTATCTTAGAAAACTCATTGTTATGACCAATAAATAACTCATAATTGCTCAATTATCATTAGCAGAAAATAAGAAAATAGGAGGGATCATATTGTTGACTCATGCTATTTTAAAAATTCTGATCCAACTTCTACATTTGAAAAATTGACAATTTGGTTCGTATTATGCTCCGTGGCACATATAACAAAATGAAGTAATGACAGTTCTTTGCAAGGCTTCCTTCAGCCTGGTTGACATGATTCACTAGCTTTATAAATTCATATATGTGCCACAAATTTTAGAAGATCTATTACTAGGAAACCTCTGATGTTTTAAATTACAGTGACACAGGGATCGGTTACTAGCATTTGTTTCCTTCATAGAGGTATGATCTTGTCATTTTTCTTTCTTTGTATTGTTGTTTAATAAATATAAGAATATATACTGGATAATCCAAAAGGTGTTTTCTATGATATACTGCAGATCTAAGCACATCTTTGGCTGGTTTTGAAGAGGCAACTTTTTCTGCCCAAGTTCAGGTAATTCACTGGAAGACTTTCCACAGCCTGTAGCAAGATTACTGTGGGAATGCAGAAATGATAAGTCAATTATTCAGCATTCGGGTTGACAGTACCTCAGGCTTTAAGAAGCAAATTATTTCAGCATTGCATGTACTTAAGTATGAACAGCATTTGCTACAGACCTCTGTTACTGACAAAAGGCAGTACGTGTAAATGTACTGTTTGAATTTGGAAACATGTGAGTTGCAAATTGTGAACCACTTGCCCGCTGAGTCTACTTCATGACTGCTACTTATGTTTTAATTGTGCCGGTTAAAAATCATGCTGAAAAAATTTACATTTGATAGGCAAAGTTAAGTTTTACTCCCATACTTGTCTCTCTGTAGGTTGCTAGAGGAAAGCATAAGGAAAGTAAGAAAAACAAGAGAATGAAAAGAGAAGCTGCAGTTACGTTAAAAAAGAATTTCAAGAAAAAAATGGAAACGAAGTTCTGTGTTTAATTTAGTGACAAATATCAATTACAAATAAAGAGTTTATGCTAATAGTAATTATGTAATAGTTTTCACCAAAATCTTGCAAATTCTGTTAATATTAAATATATTTTTAAAATAAATAAGCTATTAGAAAACATAATAAAATACAGGATGGGTTAGTGACAATCTCTCCTCCTCCCCCCAAAATGACTACAGATAGAAACTAACTAACATTTACTTTATTCTCAAAGTTTTTTAAGAAAAAAATAAAAACTACCATAAAGCTGCACTATACTATAGTTTGGTTAGATTGATAATGCTGGATGCAGTTTTCTATACCTAGGCATCCAAATTATCTTTATTAGCTAAGTCATGCCAGAAACAAACTCTCTCAGCAAGCTTTAGAGTCAACTGCATAGTATATATTACATAGATAGGATACCTCTAAATGATATAAATCTTGAAGATGGGCTCTCGGACCATGTGATGTCAGTCCTGTAATAATATATTAAGATTTATGCCACCTGTGTCAAAAACATGGATAATTATTTGTAAATACTATCACGACTGAAGTTTTACTATACTATAATATAGTGCAGTTTTAGAAGCCTGGCATGGGCAATACCATAATTCTTTTTAACTGAGAAATTAAGGATATAATAATAAATATATGGCAACTTGAGTATTCTAGAAAAAGGGTAAAGATCAGAGCTCTGTTTAGTAGCAAAGAAAGGTAGTTGTATTCGTAAGTATAAGCACACCTGGTGAGTTAAACACAGGAGCTGAAGGGGCATTACATACAACTGTTTCAGCGAGCAATGTATTATAGGGGTTGTTAGTGCCGTGGGGTCGAAGAAGAGGGTTTGTTAGTAGGTAATTGCCAGTCATTCCTAAAGCAAAGAAACAGAAAAAAATACATCAGTTCTCTTGTTTTAGTGTTACAGTTGCAGTAAAGTACTTTTTGTATTCATCAAGGGTAGTGGATAAGTTGGCAAAGGAAAATCTGCTGAAATTCTCTGACTGTATTTGAACTACTAATTTGAAGGAGAAAGGGGAGAGGAAAGTTAAATTTCAATAATTCACAGGTGCTTTGTAAGTCCCCCAAGTAAACACCTGCTGAGGATGACATTTACTAATTTATACAAAATCACTGTTAAACAAAAATGGCAATTAAATGCACAGAGATCAACATTATGTTTCGAGATGTTACTGCTTAATATTAAAAACCTAATCACTGAAGCCCAGAAGAGGGAATCTCAGACTTTCAGGATTTACAGGTGTGGGATTTTCCCTCATGAAAACATCTGTGTTAATACCAACTTTGACACAAGCAGGAGGAAAAACAACTTTCACAAACACGTAAAAAGTATGACGCATTGCACCAAGCTTCTCTTAGTAAAGGCAAGAGCACACATGCTGAGGGGAAAAAAAGAGACTGCGTATAATGAATTATTAGACCATTCACTGATTCTATGTAACAAGACTTTTCCTTCTATGATCTTATTTGCCAGGTTTCAAAAATGAATCATTGAATAATTCATTTCCTTTTTGATAGTCACCTTAACAGAATTAGGTAAAACATCAGAGCAATGGAATAAACACACATTTCACTCATTCTAATTGACAAATTACAAACCTTTCAATACTTATCAAACATATGTTTTGCATAGCTAATGTAATTTAGCTAAAAATATTTTAAAATTCAAGTTGGTTTTGATGCCATACATATGCTTTTTTTCATTTTAAAACAATCTCATCAGAACAATGCCAACAATGAAAAACATCTTTAATGTTTCATTGTGAAAGAATATATTACATTATAAAAGTACATCAAAACTGAAATTACTTGATAAATTACCTCTCTAAGAAAATATAAAATATGATTTTTTTCGTAATATATTGAAATTTACTAAGCTTGTACTCAGGAATATGTGTCTGTAGATGCACTTGTGTCCTTATCTTGCTAAATTATTTTATTTGCCATATTAATTTAAGTTAGAATTATACTGATTATGTGACAAGGGTATAATTGTAGACACATTAAAAATAACAATTCAAATGTAAAAATTACTTCATAAGTTCTCATGTATTTTAATTATTTATGAAGAGTTACTATGTTTTTAACATTTACTTTTTGAAAGAAACATAAAAACAGAAGAATTTTACAAATAAGATTTTTTACTACAAAATTGGCACTGTTTAATGTGAGCAGTAGTTATTCTAATTATATTAATTTTTAAGAAGAAAATTTTCATAAATGTACATTTAGAAAGGAATAATTTGTATCCCTAGGAACAGATTTTAATCTGTGGCAAAGTATGTTCTCAGAAATTACGTTTTCCAGCCTTACTCTATTAATGTGGACTTTGAAATTATACTTTCTGCATTACATTATTGAATAAAAAGAATTTATATGTACTTTAATAAAGGATAAAAGATGACTCAACAGGTTTAAGAAAGAGCTTATGATATAAACTCATTTGAGAGAAAAAGTCAGTGTTTCCTCTAGAATTATTGTAAATTGGCAAAAGGCACAAAATTTATATAGTAAACTCAAATTTTCCTAGTAACTGACCTTGATTAAGTGTTGAAGTGCTATTGATGTCACCTGAGATAAAAGAAGATTCAGATTGTTTTCTCACAGTGTCATTCCACATCCTTCTTATACGACTCTATTAACATAAAATAGCAAGACACATGTTATGTTAGCTTTCCCAAGCTTACCTTACATTAAAGAAAAACAAAGATTTACCTTAAACAATCTGTGCAGGGTTACCTTTTGACTTAAAAAAAAATGTGTATTGATTCTGTTCTTAAACTAAGGAAGTCTATACTGCTGTGTTTCTTCTTTATTAAGGAGTATTTAATCCTCTAATTTTAAAGAAATTTTCAATTATCGTCTTTGTTTAAAGTGAAGATGATGGCTGACTAACAAGTGTTTATTGAATGCTCCCTGAGTCCTGTATTATGTGAGCTTAGGATATCAAACTATTGTGACGTACTTCTTAAAGAAGTATACCTCTTGAAAAAGGATGTTTATACCTAAAGAAACATCTTGCAGAAATACTTAAGAAGATATTAAAACCAAAAACTAAGAGGGAAAGTATCTGCTACCTAGATATTATACTGAGAAGACAATTAGTGCATCTGAACAGAACATGTCTCAGAAGGCATTCTATAAAGAAGGTTAATTAAAGATGCTGTCAAAGTCTCTGTTACCTGTGTGCCAGAGGAATAGCGAGCACTGGTTCTGGTGGTGGATGCCTTCACTGAGCTGTGGGGACTCTCAGTCGGGAGGCCGCCGCAGCAATATGAATGTCTGAAGCACTTGCCATATTCTTTTCGTACCTGCATGGAATAACCGCGAGACCAAGGGATTAATATAAACATACTTGCTCCTCTTGCTCTCTAATTAAATGAGCAGAGGAGATGAAAAGTTCCACTAACTCTTTTCCATGGAGATTACAAAATCAAATTCAATTGAATTGGTAATCGGAAAAACACCTCTGTCCACTAGACAGTCCAGTAGGATTTTAAAGTGTGATATAATATGTAGAAATATGCTTTCTACCCTGTTATTATACTGCAAATGTTATTAATTAATACAATGGTAGTATTTTAAAAGCCTTATTCTAGCAAGAGCCTTAGTCAACCCAATTTTCTATCTCATGCCAAGAAAACAGGATAAAAATTTAGTATTTTCCTTGCTTAATTACATTTAACCACCTGTAATTCAGTCATTTAAGTTTCATATGTTTTATGTCCTCTTAGCTAGGTCAATACATAAACTTCTTTTACTGGATTGCACAGTGTTGTGGGTAACTTCTTAATAATGAAAGACTACATTGGCACAAGAATAAAGGGGAAATGTCCTTTGATACATATGTCATTAATTAGGATGGAATGTTTTCTTCATTTTCTGATGTGTCTAGCTCTAACACTTAGTGTAGAGAGTCTAAGATGCTCATTCACTTCATTAGCACATAAGGGAACTATTTATGCAATTTCCATTCACATTAATGAGTTACCCATGTAATTTCCCTTTTCCCTTGAAGCTTGGATACATGGATAGAAAAGTTCTTAGGCCTAAATGAAAGATTACACTTTAAAAAGTGGAGTCTAAGCAATGCTAAATAATAGGGCCCCAATTAGGTGGTCAAGAATTGGGAGGAGTGGGGGATATTTCCGGATTCTGTGCAGCTATATTTTGGCATACAAATATGCTTCATGTAGCTAAGAGCCAGACTTCGAAATTTTAAGAAGGAAGGATGAAAGGCTGCACATGAAATTATTTTTTTCTAGTCGGTTTCAAAATACACTCAAAGCCCCTGACAACCCTCCACACCCCCTCCCTGCAGATCATAGTTTTGTGAGTACTATCACTGCAGAGACCAAAATTCTTGACACTTACTACTTGGGAAATTAGAGAATTAAAGTCACTAATGACCTTTTAAATCTAAGTGCACTTGCATTTTCATTCTCTTAGCTTTATTTAATTATAGCTATTAGAACAAATAATAATGTGGTTGAACTTTCAAAGTATTTCCTTTGTCTAAATATACACTCAAGCAGTTAGAACCATGGTGTTAACTAAATCATCTTATATTATGTTCTAACAACTCATCATGGCAATATCCAATACAACGTAACCAAGACTAAGTAGAACTTGTTCAAATGAAGTGTAACACAATAACTTAAAGAGATAACTGTGAATTAACAAGCACAGCAAAATCTCTGCAAAATTAATACACAAACCCTATGAGGAAATAATGACAATATCATTCTTTTTCTGCTAAGTTTATGCTTTATCAAAAACATCTGACAGAAGTTATGAATATGTGATCATCTGCATGTATATAACCTGCTCATCTATGTAGAAAATATATAAAAGCCGAAGTAATTACAAGGTCATACCTGTATAATGTTTAGCAAGTTAAAGTTCAGTGTTATTAAATCAGATTTGATACATCAAAAAAATTTTTGCACATTTAATGGCTATTAACTGCTCTGAAACGCTATATAACCAAGACAATGGCAATCACAATGGTATTTTATCCAAATAATACCCTCTGGTGTTGGTTTTGCCTAATGCCTATATTGCTATGAATGTATATTATCTGTCAGTATTGCACATTCCACTGTCATTATCTCAAAATTACAGCTTATTCAGAACTGATGGAAGTAACAACACTATCATCTTGTCAGGACTGAAAACTTAATAGTTTTCACTTTCACAATTCTATTTCTCTGTTCAATTTAGTGACCAACTAATAATAACAGAATAAAAAGACTACATTAGATATGCAGACGGGGAAAGGATGATACCTAGTGAAAGGCATGGAAATTTTAAACTTAAATGGCAGCTAGTTTATTCTATTAGGTTTACATCTTACAACAGATTAAAATTTTTCACCTGCAACTTTAATTTTTGAATCACTTTTGAGGATTCCACTTAAGATTAAATCAGGACAAAATAATAAGATGTGAAATATGAAATTATTGGGTTTTAAATTCTTTCAAAATTACTCAAAAGGCAATATTAATATTCATATTTATATATCTTATGCTTTTAAAATTTACACCATTTAATCTTATACTCAAGTTTGTTTTGAACTACTGCATTCCTTATATTGAGAAAGAACAAGATTATTTAAATTTTTCTTTATCTTGTATACCCTCTGCAAAAAGCATTTTTGTATACTTCAAAGAAAAAAATCTTACAAGTATCTAGTTTATAATATTGCCCAATTGAGATTCAAGAGATGACTGGTGTCGACATATTTTATATGTGAAGCCTGAACCTCCTGACTTGCATTACAATTAATTTATGAGTAAAATATGATGCTATTAATAATATGCCAGTGGTAACTTAAAATCTCTATTAAATGTATTATTTTCAAATCAAAGAACAAGCAAGCAGAGCCTCCAAGTGTTTTCACTTACTTTCTTTTGGAGAGCACAGTGAAAGATGAAAATGAACACTCCCTGGAAAGCATTAAAGATGGTGAAGAGATATGCCATCACAATCGTCTCCTCATTAATGAAAAGCAACCCGAATGACCAGGTTAGGCCAAGAAGACACAGAAGAGCAAATGCGCCAAGCACCCAAGACCTGAAAAGACAAAGTGGATTTTATTAACAGATTCAATGAGGCAACAGCAAACATCACACTTAAATATTAGCATGTCATTGGTAGCAGTTGACTTTCTCTATGTTCATATTCAAATTCAACAGCATTTTGGCTTTAACCTTTCATTGATTAAAGAAAGAACAATAGCATTTAGTACTGCAGTCTCCAGTGAAAACAGCAACAGCAGGTATGACCTTTTCT
>SJYX01014947.1:31088-72827 GCA_006410675.1 Oreotragus oreotragus | reverse complement strand
TAGAGGGGTCCTCTCACCCAGCTGCACGCTCTGCCCTTCCCCTGTGGTAGACTACTGTGTTGTTATTTGAGCTCTCTCTTCTCTGTCTTGGTTCAGCTTCACTCTTATCTAGGGTTGGTTTATCAGCCTGAGCTCTGGGAGTTGAATTTCCATAGTGTTCCTATCTCTCTTTCCCATGAGAGCCAGACATTTGTCTTGCATCAGTGGTTGATGTTCTGTGGGAGAGTGCTTCCTGTCCCTCACGCAGTGGTAGGAGTCCTCTGAGGGTTGTGGTACAGATTCCTGAGCCTCCTGCCCCTCCTTCAGTGGCAGTGGATCTTTACTTGTGTCTTGGAGGTGACAGAGTTGGCTGCCTTTCTTCTTACAGGGCAGAAAGGTCAGGGTGGGAGATGCAGGGTGCAGCATGTTTTGCAGCAGCTGCTGTTCTCTTAGCTGCCCGTACCACTGAACGTGGCTCTGTCTTCCCCTCTGTCCCCCAGTTTCCCTTATATGGGGACGGCCTTGGAAGGGAGTCTAAGTGTGTGAGCTCCCCTTGGGTCTGCGGCTGCCAGTGGTTCTAACACAGACAAGCTGTTTCACATGCATTCTTTAGCAAACTTAAAATGTTAGTTGATTTCTTGCTTGTATGGTAGTGGGCAACTCCTCCTTGGGATTTGCCGTGGATAACCTAGTGCTCTCCTCAAGAAAAGTAATTATTTTATAGTTAATCAACCTTTCTTATTTTTAGGGTAGGAGTGAATCCTTGATGAATATTGAACTTTGAAAAATTTAACATTAATGGCATTTCTNATTTCTTGCTTGTATGGTAGTGGGCAACTCCTCCTTGGGATTTGCCGTGGATAACCTAGTGCTCTCCTCAAGAAAAGTAATTATTTTATAGTTAATCAACCTTTCTTATTTTTAGGGTAGGAGTGAATCCTTGATGAATATTGAACTTTGAAAAATTTAACATTAATGGCATTTCTGTATATTCTTACTTACTGTTTTTATTAACAAATCTGTCAGTTTTGAAAAATATTTTAAAATCTCCCACTCAGGTTCTTCTTGCATTTCTTGTATTTTTATGCTGCTGGTTTCTTACTGTTCTGTGTTCTTCATATATACACTTTATGTCATTACATAATGTTCTGTTTTACTCTGTTTGGTAAGTTCAGCCACTGATTGAACCATCTAATACACCATTGCCTTTGTTTTCTTTGCTTTTATCTGTATAATTTTTGTTTACCCAGTTCAGTAATTTTTTTTATTACTTTCTTTTATCTTTTTGTAATCATGTAGCTAGGTTATATTTCATAATGCAGATTTATAATCTCTTCATTTAATAAGAGATTTTAAACTTCATATTTAGTGTAATGACTGATATAACTGATTTTTATTCTTGTCATCTTTACGCTCATCACTTTATTGTTGTATTTTAATTTTCCTTATTTTTGCTGTCCAAGTCACTGTTCATCCTTTTCCCCTCTTTTATTAAGTGCAACTCATACCTTAATTTGATGATTTACTTACTCATCCCCTTTCATAATCAGATGCGCATGACTTTTATTTGATAGCTGGCACTCAGCCGTTTTCTCCACACACATGATTTTCCCCACAGAATGCTCATTTCTGGGTTACTTCCCTCTTCTCCTTGCTGTCGCCCACTGCTCTCTCCAACCTCTGCCTACTGCACAACCTTGGAGATGCATTTATCTTCCTGCCTGCCCGCCACCCCCCTAAGTTTTGACAAAATGGTGTGTAACTTAATCTAATTTCTTAAAAAAATTTTTTTTTATTGCTTATACATATAACGTTTCATAGAAAGAACATGTCTGAGTATCTTTCTTTTGGTGATGACAGTTGAACAATACTCATAAAACATAACTGTTCTGGAGTAACTAATAATTACCAAAGATCATCATTGTACAATTTTGAAAAATATACAGAAAAATACAATTATTGGAGAACGGTTGCTCTACAGTGTTTTGTGTTGGCCTCTGCCACACATCATCACGAATCAGCCACAGGTACACATATTTCCCTCCCTCTGAGCCCCCTCCCAGTTCCGAGCCCACCCTGCCCCTCTGGGTTGTCGCAGAACAGAGTGGAGCTCTGTGTCACACAGCGAATTCTCCCGGGCGGTCTGTTTATACACGTGGTAACGTGCATATTTCCATGCTGTGCTCTCAGTTCGACTCTCCACTGTTCCCTGTGTCTGCACTCCTGCCTTGCAGNAGAACAGAGTGGAGCTCTGTGTCACACAGCGAATTCTCCCGGGCGGTCTGTTTATACACGTGGTAACGTGCATATTTCCATGCTGTGCTCTCAGTTCGACTCTCCACTGTTCCCTGTGTCTGCACTCCTGCCTTGCAGATTGTTTCATCAGTACTGTATTTCTAGATTCCACAGGGATGCTTTAATATACAGTATTTGTGTTGCTCTGACAATAGGCTCTAGGTTCATCCACCTCATTAGAACTGACTTGAATTAGTTATTTTTTATAGCTGAGTAACATTCTACTGTCTGTATGTACCACAGCTTCCGCAGCCATTCATCTGTTGGTGGACACCCGGGCTGCTTCCATGTCCTAGCTCTTGTAAGATGTGCTGCAGTGAACGCTGGGCTACGTGTGTCTCTTTCAATTACGGTCTTCTCATGGTATATGCCCACCAGTAGTGGGATTGTTGGGTCACATGGTAGTTCTCTTCGTAGTTTTTAAAGGGATCTCCACACTGTGTTCCACAATAGCTGTGCCAATTTACATTCTCACCAGCAGTGCAAGAGGATTCCCTTTTCCCACATCCTCTCCAGCATTTATTATTTGTAGATATTTTAATGATGGCCATTCTGACCAGTGTGAGGAGAAACCTCTTTACCCAGTTGATTGTGTTACATTAATTTTGTGTGTTTGTGTACCATCTATTCATTTTCTTCTTCTGATTTCTGTCATTTGTTCTGGCTCATTTGTTTAGAAACTTGGCAGTTCTTTTTCTCATATCATGTGGATAATACTCTGTCCGAATCTGTATATATCATCAAATAGCTCTCCTTCCCATCTGACTGTGAAGGATTTCTGGACTGGATACATGATTCTCAGGTTGNCATTTTCTTCTTCTGATTTCTGTCATTTGTTCTGGCTCATTTGTTTAGAAACTTGGCAGTTCTTTTTCTCATATCATGTGGATAATACTCTGTCCGAATCTGTATATATCATCAAATAGCTCTCCTTCCCATCTGACTGTGAAGGATTTCTGGACTGGATACATGATTCTCAGGTTGGTGTGTTTCTCTTTCAACTTATTCTCCAAAAATATGTAACTAGGCAATTATGTTTTTTCAGTTTTAAAAGTTTCTTTATTGAGTGCTGCACTTGACTCTCCTTAAATTCCCTTCTGTAACTGACACATTCCGTTTATTTATTTATTTGGCCATGCTTCATGGCCTGTGGGATTTTAGTTCCCCGACCAGGGACTGAATCAAGACCGTCAACTGTGGGCTGTGGCCCTGCCTTCTGTGACTTCCAGCTTTTTACAGGATCCCCTGGTTCCCAGTCCTCAGCACTGCCTCCTGTGCTGTTTGCCAGTGAAGTACTCAGGCTGTTTGGGAGAATGCCTCACATGAATTCTTTGCCAGGACCTAGGAATTCACTTATGGAGCTTCCCATACACGCTCGTGGAAGTTGTCTTGCTCAAGGGAACAAGTGGCTTAGAGCTGGGGTTGAAGGAAAAGGTGCTCTGTTCAGGTTACTGTGTTCCAGAATTGCTTCTCCTTCACACCTCTCCTGCATTTCCCATTTCATACTCCTTTTATATCCGGTGCATTTCATAAGGGTGTTTCTGCTTTATCCTGGGCACTAGTGCAGTTCCGTGCCTGATGTTTGCTCTGTCAGCTCAGAGTAACAGACAGCTGCACCAATCTAAACCCCAGAGGTTATGCGCTGTCGGTAACAAGGTGGGCATTTGCTGCTGTCACTTCAGCGGCTCCAGATATCAGAGTGGAAATTTTTGCAGTTCTCTCGGGCTTAAAATGGCTGCTTTAGCCCCAGTTATCATGATCTTGTTCAGATGAGGATAAAGAGGAAGTAACCAAGGCATTAGGGTGTTTGTTACCTGCCGACTCAGCTCTCACTTAAGAGCTTTTGTGGTAGGTACATACTGTGGTTTCTGCTTTCAGGTTGTTAGCTCTCCGCTCTGCCTAAATGGAGAGCTGATAATGTAGTTCTACTTAGATACATGAGTGCCCTCCCAAAGGTCACTGTTCTAATACTAAGGAGAAAGGAAAAGAAGATTGGAAATTCTTCATATTGAGCTTTTTAGAAATGCACTTTATTGGTGGCTTACTTGACTTTCAAGAGCACACACATGCACAATAGTTGGCCTTGAAATATAATTATATTCTAAGTGGGGACTCTAGCCTCCTTTTGTGAAAAACATTATTTTACATATAAATGATTCAACTGCAGATTGATTCACTTTAATATAACTTGTTTCATTTATATGTATATGTGTTTTATTTGCTGAACCATTTCAAAGTAAATTACAGACATTATGACCATTCATTCCTCCATACTTCAGTGTAAGGACATTTTCCTAAATAGCCATACTATCATTTTAGCATCCAACGAAAATAAATGATTTCTTAATGTCTTCTAATTTCAGCCCATATTCAAATTATTCTAAGTATCTCTAAAATGTTTTTATAGCTGTTTACTTTTGAACCAGAATTCTCACGGACCACCTCTTATACTTGGTTATGTCTATTAAATCTCTCTTAACAGTCTCCCTCTTCCCATTCCCTTAAAAACAAAGCAAAAAAACCCCAGTTACTCTCTGAAGAGAGCAGGCTCTTTGTTTGTGGTATATATATCACGATCTGGATTTATCGGATTATTTTCCCAAGGCTCATTATTTAATGTGTTTCTCTGTTGGTGGTGGTGTTCAATTGCTAAGTCAGGCCAACACTTTGGCAATCTCATGGACTGTCCAGGAGAAAGGCTCCTCTGTCCATGGGATTCTCTAGGTAAGCCTACTGGAATGGGTTGCCATTTCCTTCCCTGGGGGTTCTTCCCGACCCAGGGATTGAACCCATGTCTCCTGCATTGCAAGTGATTCTTTACTACTGTGCCACCCGGGAGCCCTATTTGTTTCTTTGTCTTCTGTATTTCTTCTAATCTGAGAGTTAGATATGTACTTTAAACACATACACACACACACACACCCACCCACCACACTGACGTATATTCAGCACTTCTCTCTGCCCGCAGGATCCTCAGGAAACAATGCAGTCTGGGCGAAGGGAGACAGGAAGGAGCACAGGCAGCATCCCCCGCTCCCCTCTTACATGTTGCACCTTGTGCTCCCTTCTAGATAGTAGAGTCTCCCCAGGTGCCTGGAGAGACAGGACAAGGGGAAGAGGTCTGTGCCCTCTGGAGGTACCTGGAGAGTCTAGCAAACACCCCTGTCACATGTCCCTGTGACAGACCCTGGGGAATGAAGGGCTGGAATGATTTACTTCATACTGTGTTTTAGCAGCAGGCATCTAATATGGTCTTTCTCTTAGTAATACCAACACTGTGTTGATGCAGTTTTTCCATTGTAGAGATGTAACTGATAATCTGTAGGTTCATACTGTATGAATACCTGTTTTACTGTCATGCTTTTACCTAATGGTTTTAGCATTCATTTGATAATCTTTGCCTGAATCAGTTCCTCCTCCTTTTATAAATTAGACTCCTGTGTAAAGAAGAGCTTTCCTTCATCATCTACGGCTGTCTGGTTATTCCGCAGTAGCATTATTGTTGAAAAGAGGAGAAAATGCTTAATTCTTTCTCTTTATTATTTTTTATAGGCCAATATGGCAAATGAGGTGTTTCAAAAATTCTTTTTTTCTCTTTCTGGCAATCACTATGGACTTAAGAATCTGTTAATATTTCAATTACACCCTTGTTCTCTTTGATTCTCAAATTGTTCTAAATTTGGCCTATGGACGCTAGGATTTGAAAGCTGAAAGGAATCTTAGAAATCAGCTAATCCCTATCTATGACTTCCCAGGTGCTTTAGTTGTAAAGGATCTGCCTGCCAGTGCAGGAGACACGGATTTGATCCCTGGGTCAGGAAGATCCTCTGGAGAAGGAAATGACAACCCACTCCAGTATTCTTGCCTGGAGAATCCCATGGACAGAGGAGCCTGGCAGATTACAGTTCATGGGGTCACAAAGAGTCAGAAGTGACTGAGCGACTAAACAACAAGGAATCTGAGAAATCAGAAAATCTAGATGTCCAAGTTTTATAGCTGAGGAAACTGAAGCTCAGAAGTTTGTTCCACTCTGTTGTGTCACAGATAATTAGCGGCAGAGCAGGGGTTAGCATTCCAGATCTCTGGAATCCTCAGTGATTTCCTCACTGAGTAAAGCTTCTGCAGTAAAGCTTGCTTTCACATTCTTGATAATACTGTTAGTCAAAATGACAGAAAATGACCCACATGCTTCCAGTCATACATTTTTTTTATAAAAGTTATCGTATAGTCTCGTGGGTCCCAAGTTGAATGGCTATTTATCTGCATTGTTTAGAAAAGAGCAAAGAAGCACTGTTGTAGTCTCAGCATTAAGCTAGTTGGAGAAGTGAGTTGGACTTGGACGATTTGGTGTTTGCAGGTTGAATTTGTCTTACAGTCACATTTTATTTGATCTGCACAGAATTTTGGAAACTTGAAATTCATTGTCTATATATATATATATAAAACAAGTGATTTCATATACAAATTTAAATTGTTGGTTTCAGTAAAATATTCAGTTGGAGTTGGAAGGCTTTTTAAATGTACATGTCCCTCCAGCTCTCCTCCTGGCCACTCCCTGCTCTATCCTGTCTATATTTTTGTCTGATGTGCTACTTTCCTGCCTCATCTTGTAAGCATTTGGGTTAGTCATTCTTTAGATCGTTGGAAGCAAGGAATTCTAGGAAGATTTCTTGAATATAGTCACAGGTTGAAAGCAGTAATAATCAGACACACAAACAGCAAGAAAATGGTAGAGTTGATAGTTTTTTGTTTTTGTTTTTTTTTTTTGCTGCTAGTATGAGATCTTCAACAGCTAAATCACAAAGTCGTGTAAAAAAATAAATAAATACAAAAAATAAATAAATTAAAAAAAAAACCCACAACAACAACAAAAAAAAGCCAAAAAAAAAATAAATAAAAAATAAAACCAATGATGACAAGAAGTCAGCTAGAAATTTTTGAAATTTTCAAGGAGATAGTTTGAAATGTTGCTTTCCTTCTGGTCATTAATTATGAACCTCACGTTGGGTGTTGAATAGACTCATGCACCTGGTCAGAAATATCCTCTAGAGAAGGGAATGGCAACCCACTCCAGTATTGCCTGGGAAATCCCAGGGACAAAGGAGTCTAGTGGGATATGGTCCATGGGATTGCAAAGGGCAACTGAAAACACACATGCATATATAATTTATATTATGATGAATCCTATGAAATTTTCATATATCAAAAATGATCAAATACTAGCAATTTCATACAGTTCAACCTGAAGAAAGTTACATGTAAATGGAGTGCGCGCCCTAAATCTTCCTTCCATTGGTACATTACCCAAGCAAGTTTGAAGCCTGCTGAGGTAGGAGAGGCTTACTCTTAAGTTAGAAGTATCATAGAAAACGGTTAGTGAATAAAGCTGTGTATAATTAAAATTACGATTATGAGGAAGTGCTGCTTGTGTAGTAGAAATGGCAGTGAACAGAGAGAGAACGGGGCTGGATAGCAGGTGCTGGGATTCTTAGGGGAAGGCTAAGCGTGGGTTCAGGAAGTATAAAAATTCCACCAAAAGCCAAATATAAATTGTTTTAATTGTCTTCAGTGTTGTTTACCACAAGTATATGGGTATCTAAGCGTTAACTATTGATATTTTATAATCTTGCAGCCACAGAAACTCAAGTTTATTTGATCACATCATCCCAGTATACTCACTAGTGTGCTTTGAAGGCAGTTTTACCAAATCCAGAGAGCTAAATATAAATTTATCCCCTCTATCTGAATTTTATGTCAGTGTATTTCAAATTGAATTGTAGCCCATTGGTGTGTTGTGAAATTAATTTGATTATTCACTTCTGTCAAAACTAGTGTTTTTTCAAAAGTGAAGTAAAATCGAGTAGAAAATATGAAATACATTGTACAGAGTAAAGGCAGTGTTATTTCAAGAAGTTTACATTTTAGTTTTTAAAGTATGTGTTTCTATGTACAGTTGACCTTTGAACAGCATGGGAGTTAATCCACAAATAATATATAGTTGGTCCTCCACATCTGTGCTGCTTCCACACCTGTGAATTCAACCAACCAGGATGATGTGGTTAAAATATCCATGTTTAAGTGGACCCACACAGTTCAAACTGTGTTAAGGGTCAGCTGTGTATATGTGAATATACTAGAACAAGATGCAGAATGTATTTCTTGGCTCGAGTGAGAAATTTGAAAGCTGTATTTATTATAGTTTGGTAGTTTGATTTTATGACAAAGTGATTGCTCACTATTAGTAGCAAAGCTCTAAACTCAGGTTCCTGATTCTTATTTTGAGTTTTCAAAGCTTAACTTTAATAATCTTACTCGGTCTGGATCTAAGCAGGCGTTTTCCCCCTGATCCCAGTCGTTTCCTTGGGTTTCTGTCTCTTTTCGGGCGTTTGAACCCTGCTTAATTGCTCAATACAGTTTCCGTTCCCTCTGGATTTGTGCTGTGGAGAGGGACTGACTGGCACGGGCACATCTCTTTGGAAAGTGTATCCTCAGATGGTTTTCTTCTGCAGTAGTTGCTGAAGGCTAGATATATGACGAAGTGGAGTGAAAAGTTGAACTATATATGCATCAATATCAAATCCTCAAATTTATTGCTCAAAAAACATCTCAATACTTGGTTTCTGTCTTTGAGGTTGGCTGAAATAGCCAAATAGCAATCTGCCTGTTGGTGTGCTTGTTTTTGGTTGATTTAGGATTATAGTTTTGACTTCAGGAGTCTTTCTAGCATTTTCTGCCTCCTAGTTAGCATTCAGCAGTAGATCTTCCAGACTCGGCCGTTACTTGTGACTTCTCAGAACCTCTTTTCCTTTATCTGTCAAGTGAGGGCTTGCTACTGTTGAGTCGCCAAGTCGTGTCTGACTCTGAGACCTCGTGCACCGTAGCCCACAGGGCTCCTCTGACCGTGGGATTCTCCGGCCAAGAATCCCGGCCTGGGTTGCCATGCCCTTCCTGATCAGGGATCAAGCTCCCGCCTCCTGCACTGGCAGGCAGACTCTTCACCGCTGAGCCCCCAGGGAACTGTGTTAGCTAGTTGTGCTTCCTTTCAGCTTTAGCACTTAACTGTTGCCTGGAGTTGGGTTTTCTGTTGTTCATTAACTCATTTATATTCCTTGAAACACTGTTTTGGTGGCTTTTTTCCTCCCTTAACAGTGTTCATCAGAAGTTCCGCCATGTCCTTATGAAGGGAAGGGTTCTACTGTAGAATAGTCATGGAAGGTTTGGGGGAGGCTCACAAGGACATGCGGGATCCCGTGTCTTCTCTGTACCATGTCTGTGGCATGCTTGGCTGGACAAGCATGACCCCACTCCAAGTCCCTCCAGCCCCTGCTTGATTGCCTTATTGTGAAGACAGTTTTGCTCACCATCCACCCTGCCTCACAGATCCCTCCCTGTGGGGGCCACTCCTGGTTTTGCCAGCGAAAAAAAAAAAAAAAAAAAAAAGCACAGTAGAAGAGGACAAAAGAGGAAAGAAACAAAAAGGAGCTACAAAAACAAATCCAAAACAATTAACAAAATGGTAGTAAGAACACGTTGGTGGTGGTGGTTCAGTAGCTAAGTCGTGTCCAGCTCTTGCAACCCCATCAACTGCAGCCTGCCAGGCTCTTCTGTCCATGGGATTCTCCAGGCAAGAGTCCTGGAGTGAGTCACCATTTCCTTCTCCAGGGCATCTTCCTGACCCAGGATTGAACCCACAGACAAGCATCTCCTGCATTGCAGGTGGATTATTTTATCACTGAGCGACCAGAGAAGCCCTACATATTGATAATTACCTTTAACATAAGTAGATTAAATGCTCCAACCAAAAGACACGGACTGGGTGAATGAGTACAAACACCAGCTCCGTACAGATGCTATCTACAAGTGATCCGCTTCAGATCTAGGGAAACATACAGACTGAAACTGAGAGGATGGAGAAAGGCATTCCATGCAGGTGAAAATCAAAAGAAAGCTGGAGTAGCAATATTCACATCAGACAAAATAGACTTCAAAATAAAGACTGTTACAAGAGAAACAAAAGGAACTTTGGGGAGCGTATCATATAATGTGACGAGGAAGAGGCTACAGGGCAAGGAATAATGAGTAGCACAACCAACTACTATTAAGGGTATTTGTCACTGGTTATAAAGATAAAACTGCACTGATTAAAAAATAAACAAGAAAATGTTGCTTATTTAATTTTTAGTACACTCATAAAACATCAAGTCACTTCATTTCCTCATTTCTCTTGGGCTACTCATTCAAAGTTTTTAAAGTAGTATTTATTCTAAAATACCTGTATTTTCAGATGTCAACCCCATGAAGTTCTTAATAAGAAAACAGAACTTTAAAATGCATTTACATAATCCTACAGTGGGTTTCCCAGATGGTGCTAGTGGTAAAGAACCTGTCAGCCAAGGCAGGAGACGTTAAGAGACACAGGTTCAATTCCTGGGTTGGGAAGATTCCCTGGAGGAAGATCTCCAAGCCACCCCAGTATTCTTGCCTGGAGAATCCCATGGACAGAGGAGCCTGGCAGGCTACAGGCCTGACTACATGACTGAGTGACTTAGCACACAAACCTACAGTACACAGATGGTGATGTGCAGCAGATATACTTTCCCAAATCTGCATATCATGAAGATCTGATGACAATCCAATTTAGTCAAAGATGAAATAAATAAAAAAGAGTAATCTAATGGGAGGTGCTTACAAGCTGATAGCAGTGAGATGATTCTGTCAAGGGGCAGTCTCCTGCGCTCTGTTGCTGGCTCATGTGCCCTCCTGATGTGAACTGAAAATTCTAGGGCATGCTCGCCCCTTCTGTGACTAGAATGGGAGTTAGAGATGGAAGGGCAAGAGAGGAAAGGGAAGAAGAGGGAAGAGGAAGCCTGCTGCAGAGACCTGGTCCTGGCCCTCACAATGCATCCTCCCCTCTTTGCTGTCTTAGGCTCCCACCTACAAGTGTGTCCTAGAGCAGGGGAAGCCAAATCTGAGTCCAGTTTACCAGCTGTGCCTTCACTTTGACTCTGGGTTGAGCTCTCAGGGAGATCAGGCTTCCTACTGTGTGTTTCTCCCGAGCAAGCACAAGTGTCTCCCCAGACAACAGAGTAAGGAGTATGAGGGAGAAGCTCTGAGGGCTCACCTAAGACACAAGATGCGGACTAGCTATGGGAGTGCAAGATCTCTGCTCTGATTCCAAGATACCCACCCAGCAGCACTGTTCAGCTCCAGAGGCGTGCAAGGCTTATAACTCCAACTGTTCCTCAAGTCCATGGAAGAGGAGCTGAGACACTAGTTTCTGTAATCACTTAGTCGCCATACTATAAATTTCAGAGTGCTTTCCATGGCTGCGTGATTGCCACTGTCACTGACTTTTGTTTGGATATTTTTATCAACATCACTTCATAATGGACAGAGTAGGATTAGAACTCCTAGTTCAGTGTCTCAGACTGGCACTTCCTCCATTTGTAGGTTCATCGGAAAGCAGCAGCTGGAAAGGATGCCGTGGAGACATCCAGACCCTCCACACCCCTGGGGTGTCTTGTGGCATTGGAAGGTGTCAAGGCCTGAGCTGCTGCGGTATTCATCTTTCTGTCCACTCTGCCTTCCTCCTCTTCTTCCTCTTTCTCTCAGAAGGTGACTCCTTTCAGCAAAGGTGTCTTCCACAGGGCTCTGACGCTTCCCTCAGGAGGCCACCCTACGCCTCTCTGTCCTTTCCCACAGTTTTGATCCTTTCGGCATATCCTTCAGGTCCCCGCTGTCTCCCACAGCCCCACCTGGTGGAGTGGTGAAGAGGGTACTAGATGTGGGGTCCCAGAGCTTGTCTGAGTGTCTTGGTTCTGGGGCTTCAGCAAGTCACTCAGTTCTCCTGCGTGTCCACTGGAAGTATAGCACCTACTATAAGGTGGATGAGAGTGCTTGTGAAACCAGTAAAATAGACTAGCCAGGCAAACTAGTATTGATCTTCTTTTTTTGTCATTTCTCATATGTCTTAAAAGTTTAAGCTCATATGCTTTCTGGGTGTCATTTTAGGGTAGAAATGTGGGCAGGGGTGAGCATACCTGTCAGGGAAACTCTCTGAGGACTCCTTGAAGGGTTGGGCAAACTTTTCTCTCACATTCAGTGTGTATGGGAGCTGGTTTTCCTGGGTCCCTCTGGGATGCTTAGGGGCCAGTGGTGCCTGGGGAATTTCCCGGGTGGGCCAGAGCAGCCCCTGAGAGCCCAGCTGAGGAGCACAAAGTCCACTTCTCTGGGCATAGTGACTCAAGTTCAAAGGAAGAGAATTACAATCTCAGGTCTAGGAATGGCCATCAGGGATTTCAGACCCAAACTTGGACTTTTCAGTCCTAGACCACTGCCCGGGTCCCTGGAGTATATTTTCTCTCTCCTCTTGAGTTCCTGTTCCAGCACAAATCACCTCAACCTTCATCCTTCCTTCTATGTTTGCTGTAGGAGTTCGTGCTTCTGAAAGGCTGGGTGAAATAGACATGCCGGCCCTCCTGAGATATAGACCTATCATACATACTATTGGCCAGAAGTACTGCCTGGACCCTGCTGTGATCGCTGGTGTCTTGTCCAGGCAGTCTCATGGCAGCAACGTCCTGGCCAATGTGGATGGTGTGGGTGATCGGGTCAGGGTGGTACAGGTAACCTGCCATCAGTCATGATACCTCATCAGTCATGATCCCTACAACCCTAGGGATTCCTTCACATTTGTTAATTTTTAAAGAAAATATTTATTGTTATTTATTTATTTGGCTGCGCTGGGTCTTAGTTGCAGCATGTGGGATCTAGTTCCCTGACCAGGGATTGAATCTAGGTTCCTCACATTGGGAGCATGGAGTCTTAGCCACTGAATCACCAGGGAATTCAACGTTCAGAAAAAACTCAACATTCAAAAAACTAAGATCATGGTATCTGGTCCCATCACTTCGTGGCAAATAGATGGGGAAACAATGGAAACAGTGAAAGACTTTATTCCCTTGGGCTGCAAAATCAATGCAGATGGTGACTGTAGCCATGAAATTAACAGATGCTTGCTCCCTGAAAGAAAAGCTATGACAAACCTAGATGGCATATTAAAAAGCAGAGGCATCACTTTACCGACAAAGGTCTGTATAGTCAAAGCTACGGTTTTTCCAGTAGTCATGGATGGATGTGAGAGTTGGACCATAAAGAATGCAGAGAGCCAAAGAACTGATGCTTTCAAACTGTGGTTCTGGAGAAGACTCTTAAGAGTCCCTTGGATAGCAAGGAGATCAAACCAATCATTCCTAAAGGAAATTAACCCTGAATATTCAATGGGACTTTCCTGTAGCTCAGATGGTAAAGAATCTGCCTGCAATGCAGGAGACCTGTGTTCGATCCCTCGATCAGGAAGATTCCCTGGAGAAGGAAATGGCAACACGCTCCAGTATTCTTCCCTGGAGAAGTCCATGGACAGAGGAGCCTGGTGGGCTACAGTCCATGAGACTGCAAAGAGTCACACATGAATGAGCAGCTAACACACACACTCACTGGAAGGACTGATGCTGAAGCTGGAGCTCCAATACTTTGGCCACCTAATTCGAAGAGCCAATTCGTTGGGGAAGACTGATGCTGGGGAAGACTGATGCTGGGAAATACTGAAAAGAGGAGGAGAAGGGGGCGGCAGAGGATGAGATGGTTGGATGGTATCACTGACTCAATGGACAGGAGTTTGAGCAAGCTCTGGGACATGGTGAAGGAGAGGAAAGCCTGGCATGCTGCTCCATGGGATCACAAAGATATGACTTAGGGACTGAACAACAAGATCACCAGGGAAGCCCTCCCCTCTCTTTATTTCCTTCACATATGTTGTTGCTGATGGCTTTCCTGGAGCAGTTTCACAGAATACAGGGTGAAAGATGTTCCCTGGAGCTGGAAGAGCCCAGCCCTGCCTGAGAGATGGGACCAGCAGTTCTGCCTTGCTTAGAGCCATAATTTCTTCAACCATACCCTATTCTGGATTTCCAGTAAGGTGATGGGGCATGAGAGAGATTGCAGACTGAGTTCTTGCTCTGTTGTAACCATGTGACCTTGGATAAATCACTTACTTTCCCTGGATCTCAGTTTCCTCATCGACAAAATGCAACCTCAGAGAATCATTATGAAGATTCAATGAAACAATGTGAAAAAATAGTTGGTATTTGGTGGATTATCAACAAATATTAAATTTGTCTTTACCTTGTCTTCTGTCTGCACAATTCTTAGTTGTGAAGATCGATTTCATTTTTGTGCTAATTCTGGCCAGTATCACTTACAACCAGATAGAACCTTTAAGGGAACTGTTGAATTCCACTGTTAAAGTAACTCTGTGCTGGGGAACTGAGATGGCAAAGATGACAATGAGGCTTTTTCCTCTGTATTTCACATTATTGTTTTAGTTGTTGAGAAACTTTTAAGTATTCCAGTCATAATTTAAGCTTTCAGGAAAACATATTTCTCAATGACCTTTAAACAGGCTACCCAAAGTATGTGACACTTGACAATTTAAAAGTACTTTCAAAAACTTAATCTTCTCTTGATCTGGGGACTCACCTAGATGGGGTTGGAGGGGGTCGGGGAAGACAAGTCATCCGTCCTGTACAAGTTAGCAAGTGGATTTGCAAGGACAGAGTCATTGCTGCAAAGTCACCTGGCAGCTGGAAAATGCAGAGCTGGGACCGAGGACAGCATTAGTGATGTTGTCACCAGCGTCATTTCTCCTGCCCTGTTCTGCCTTCTTTCTAAAATCTCATTCTTGGGGAAAGGACGAGCCATCTCCTCAGAGTCAGACATTTCTCCTACTTATGGCGAGACGCACATGGTGTCTAAGAAAAGTCAGAAATAGCTTCAGACATTCAGATATCTGGAAGAAGAGTTACAAGTACAGATAGAAAAGCCCCTTTCTAACCTTTTCTGGGGGGAGGGAGTTGTGTTTGCAGCATGGGAGGAGGGCATCAGACTGGTCCCTACACTGTGTCACCTCTGGTTTCTAGCTGTGTCTGTCACCATTACCCTGAAGCCCTTGCCCCGACTCGTAGCTTTACTATTTACCCTTGGGGAGATTGAAGGTGGCAATGGTTCTGCCAAAGGAGGAGGAGAGAAAAAGAAGGGAAATGAAAAAGGAGCCTTGATCCCAGGAAGCTGCGAGACCCACTGCCTCTCTTCCTGCAGGACCCTGGTCTTTATGCCCCACATCCTGGATCAGTGAGGCCCAGGTTTCCCGAGTGACTGAAGTCCTGGCTGTAAGAATCAAAGAAACCCAGGGGAGGTTCCCAACCTAGACCCCTGACCAGTACCTGAGAGGTGTGTGTTTCCCATGGGTCAGTTTCCCAGCGTGAAAGGTTTCCCAGCGTGAAATTAACAGGAATGCAATGTAATATGTTGCATCCGATTCCCCCAAACCTCAGTTGCCTCCTGAAAAGCACCTCAGAAAGAGAATCTGAGTTAACTGCTGAGCACCCTGCCATGTGAGGGGCTGTGGGGTCAGCATTAACCAATGTCACAAATTCTTGGTGGACTCTGCCTACACAGGAGGTGCTGGCTACATCGGAAGCAGCCAGGACCTGAGCTGTGAAGCCAGGACCTGAGCTGTGACTTCTGCAACAATGTCCATGCACGAGCCAAGTACTTCAAGAGACAAGGCTTCTAAAACTTCAGCTCAAACCCAAGATCCCTATCATGCAGCCGGCCTCAGCCGTTACACAAATAAAAGTAGCCAATGAGGCCAGTAACTGTGAATCTGAGTTTGCCTGAATGTCATCAAAATAACGTGAATCACATTAAAGAGTTATTACCTGCATTTTGTGGTCTACGTATGTGTAAATAAAGGGCTGTGTCTCTTTAAAGGTATTTTTATTGGGCTTCCCAGGTGGCTCAGTGGGAAAGAATCTACCTGCCAAGACACAGGAGACATGGGTTTGGTCCTTGGATTGGGAAGATCCCCTGAAGAAGGAAACGGCAGTCCACTCTAGTATTCTTGGCTGGGAATTCTCATGGACAGAGGAGTCTGGCAGGCTACGGTCCATGGGGTTGCAAAGAGTTGCACATGACTGGGCATATACGCACGCATATACATGTGTATATCCATGAGTTGTAATGTGGATTTCCATGAAATGCTTCCTGTACCTCATTGGCTTGTATTGCTGGATTAGGAAATAAAAACACTAGATTCCAGTTAAATTTGAATTCCAGATAAATGATTTTTTTTTTTTAGTCCAAGTCCCATGCAATATTTGGAACACAACCTAGACAGTGTACTAAAAATCAAAGACATCACTTTTCCCAGAAAGGTCCATATAGTCAAGGCTATGGTCTTTCCAGTAGTCATGTATGGATATGAGAATTGGACCATAAAGAAGGCAGAGAGCCAATCACCAAAGAATTGATGCTTTCAAACTGTGGTACTGGAGAAGAGTCTTGAGAGTCCCTTGGAGATCAAACCAGTCAATCCTAAAGGAAATCAACCCTTAATAATCACTGAAAGGACTGATGCTGAAGCTGAAACTCCAGTGCTTTGGCCACCTGATGCAAAGAGCTTATTCATTGAAAAAGACCCTGATGCTGGGAAAGATTGAAGACAAAAGGAGAAGAGGGCAACAGAGGAAGAGATGGTTGAATGGCATCACCGATTCAATGGACATGAACTTGGGCAAACTCCAGGAGATGGTGAGGGACAGGAAGGCCTGAGGTGCTGCGGTCCATGAGGTTGCAAAGAACTGGGCATGACTTGGTGACTGAACAACAGTCATTGTCTACCTGAAATTCGAATTTAACTGGACATTTGGTTATTGTGTCCGGCAACCCTATCACTGATTTCTTTGAAAAAATTCATAGTTTCAAATTTTTATTGAAAACTTTTAATGAGAAAAAGGGTAAGAAGGTGGCCAGACCCATCTGCTGGGGGGGAATAGCTTTGAAACAGTAGGGAAGGTGGCAAGGCACAATCTTTAAAAATTAATAATAATAACATAGTCATTGAGGATATAACAAAAACTAGTTAGAACCAACTAGGTCCAAGAGTGTGAACATTTTACTTCCGGTACACCCTGATATTGGAAAAGATTGAAGGCAAAAGGAGAAGGGAGCAGCAGAGGATGTGATGGTTAGATAGCATCACTAACTAATGGACATGAATTTCAGCAAACTCTGGGAGATAGTGCAGGACAGAGGAGCCTGGCATGCTGCAGTTCATGGGGGCACAAAGAGTCATATATGACTTAGTGACTGAACAACAAAGACCCTGAGTTTCAGTATATGCCGATTCAAATATATTAGCTAAATGACATACCCCCAGGTACCATGACAGTTCAGAGGTCCACCGTGAAGGGCCAAAAAGTGGGCAGTGGCCCAATTCCTAGAAATCTTTGCCTCTTCTCCAAAATAGTTGTTATAATCCTCTTACTCATTACCCTGTGAAATTACACAGCCCATAAAAGCTGATCACCCCCTATTTCAGGGCCTCTCACTTTCTGAGATGGCCCATAGTCTGTCTCTGGGTGTTTCTCCCAGGGCCTCTCTCCCTTCCTGAGACAACCCCATGCACTGGGGTGCCTCTCACTTTTTGATACAGTTTGCATTCTGTTTATGGAATGTGTGTTTCTCTACACTAATCCTCTTCTTAGCTACCACCTTGCCAGGAACCACCATGGGAGATCCCTCCCATGACAAAGGTCATGCGGAGAAGACCTGATAGGCAAAGGCAGATCAGGATTTGAGGGGCTCCCTGGACCTGCTTGAGCATCTACCCCAAAACCAGAATCTGTCTGTCTTACTATTTTATGTCTTTCACCAACTCTTCTGACATTAACAGGGGGCTATCCCCGACTACCTTTCTCTGGAGAAAATCAACTTAGGGCTAGGGCTATAGCTAATAAGCCTCTTAGACATGATAGGAGTATTTCAAATCAAACCCCCTCTGTTGGCATTCTAGCTTGTCTGACAGGTTTATCCAGACTCTTGCATCTACGCATAAGATTATTCACAGCCTCCCAACTGTGAGAGGCACAGGAAGCCTAAAACATAGAGCCTTTCAAAGAGTTAAAAACTATTAGAGTAGTGCTGGTGTAGGATTTCACTGTTGAGCCAATGCTTGCTGCCAAGTTCCCGTATCCCCTATCCACTGTGCACCTGGGAATGCATTAGTTAACATAGTTGGAATATAAGAAATACAAGTGTAGCCTTGAAATTAACCACATCAGACCTTTGAGCTAACTGGTTCTTTCTTGTAACTCACTGCACCTTTGCTCCGTGAGAAATGTAACCCTGTTTAATACTTTCTGAGGCTGACATAGATTAGAAATATAAAGAAAAAACATTTCAAGGGAAAATAAGTTTCCTGGTTGAGCAGCCTTTATCAAAAGAGGGCCATAAAATGTTCACAGGCCTCCAAGGCCAGAAGATAATGTACACAACATCATTTGTGGGAAAGGTATGCAGAAAAAATTCTGGTTTCGATAAAGACAAAACAGATGTAATGTTTGGGCTGACTCTGTATGACTTTGCATCTTTCATTTGCTTCTATGTACAAATTAAGGTATAAAAGCTTCCCTGAAAAATAAAGTGATGGACCAGGACTAGTTCCACAAAAGCCTGGTTCCCCCGTGTCTTTCTTTCTTTCTTCCTTTCTCTCTCTTACTCTCTTTTTCAGGCTGATCCCTTGGAGCATAGAGGCTTTCTGCATTCACTTTCCTGCCTGGGCTTCTGAGACCTGAACAGGAAGGCGCTCTGCATCTTCACTCCCTCGGGAAACCGGGAGAGTGCCTGTGGCCTCTGTGAACAGAGCAAGTCCCTTGTCTTGGGGCTTTATTGGCTTTCTGTGTAAACCAAGGAATATCAGCTTCTATTCTTTCCTCTCTCATTCATTCATTCATTCATTCTCCGATGCCATTTCTCCTGAGGGTTCCCCTGGATCCTGTCGGGGCTGGACCCTGGCACCACCTGATCTCTCAATGAACTCTTTCTGTGATGAGACATAAAGAACCTGAGCTTTATTAAGTCCTGAGACCAAGTGTGTGATCTCAATTATTGGGTAGGCCAAAAAGTTTGTGGGGAATTTTTCTTTACATTTTGTAGAAAAATCCACATGAACTTTTTTGGGCAACTCTAAAAACAGTGGGTTCAAGACCCAATCCCTGATGTGCAGTTTCAGTTTCAGGAGGGTCACTTTTAAACTTTGCAACATTATCTTAACCCTAGGTCTTTCTGACATGTAAGCTCACTTCTTTCTCTCCTCTGCTGGACCATAGAGTCTTCTACATCCAATTTCCCCCAACTCAATTAAGCTTGCCCCTTGTTTGGGACACCAGACAGTGTCCTCAGGCTTTGCCTGTGGCTCAGCAGTAAAGAATCTGTCTGCAAGGTAGGAGCCGCAGGAGATGCAGGTTCTATCCTTGGTCAGGAAGATCCTCTGGAGGAGAACTTGGCAACCCACTCTAGTATTCTTGCTTGGAGAATCCCATGGACAGAGGAGCCCGGGGGGCTACAGTCCATGGGGTTGCGAAGAGTTGGACACGACTGAAGCAACTTAGCACACACACACAGTGATTCCTCAGTTGGAGCTGCCCTCAAGGACACTGACAACACACTACACTGCTAAATTTAGTCTCATGGTTGCACACTAAAAAACTATCTATCAACATTTTACAGAGGGTCATTCTAGAATAACTGTCATCATTTCAACCAAAAATATATATTTTAAAACAACTTTGTCTCAGCATATATGAAGCACTGTATCAGAGGTTCTGCCCTCAGGAACTGTTAAATCACACAACTGAGTTGAAAATAGCAGCCAGCCACACGTGCACACAAGGTACAGATGCAGGGCAGACACCAGGTGATTGTGTAAGTGCTGACGTTCTGTGCTAAGGGGTATGCAGAAGCTACTCGTGACCATCAGTGTCCTTGAACTCCTCCAGGGCTACCTCCTCCTTGTCTCCCAAATCTCTGCCTTTCAAGGCCACTCTGAAGCCTGAATCCAGTGAAGGGGTTCTCACTCAGGACAGGAAGACTGAGAAGGCCTCAGGGAAAGCTCTGAAGACTCCCATGTCCCCGGCACTAGGGAGGTGAACTGGGAGACACTGGTGGCAAGCCCAGATGAGAATTAGTTGGGTAAATAAAGTCCTGAAATCACACCAGGGTAGCTTGTGTAGGCAGATTGGGTAGGGTGTCCCCAGAAGAAAAGAACAAGACTCTGAAACAGGAGGGAAGGGTGCAGGGCACAATCTTTAAAAGAATGAAAGAGCCTTTGAGGATGTGACATAATCTGGTTAGGACCAATGAGGTCCAAGATGGCAGAAAATCAACTTCCAGTAGACTTTGAACCTCATTATGCGTTCACTGAAACACATCAGCAGAACGACACACTCACAGGTGACATGACAGTTCTGAGGCTGACAATAAAAGGACAAAAAGTGGGCAGTGGCCCAGTTTCGGAAAATCTCTGCCTCTTCTCCAAAATAGTGGAATAATCCTCTTAGTCGTTAGCCTATGAAATTACCCAACCTGTAAAAACTAACCACCCCAGATTTCAGGGCCTCTCATCTTCTGAGATGGCCCACACTCTGTCTGTAGGGTGTATTTCTCCCAGGGCCACTCTTATTTTCTGAGACAACTCCATTCCCTGGGGCCACTTATGACCATAGGGATGGACCTAAGAAGAGGTGGCAAGAATACACAGAAGAACTATTCAAAAAAGATCTTCATGACCCAGATAACCCTGACAGTGTGATCACTCACCTAGAGCCAGACATCCTGGAACGTGAAGTCAAGTGGGTCTTAGGAAGCATGACTACGAACAAAGCTAGCGGAAGTGATGGAATTCCAGTTGAGCTATTTCAAATCCTAAAAGATGATGCTATGAAAGCGTTGCACTTCATATGCCAGCAAATTTGGAAAACTCAGCAGTGGCCACAGGACTGGAAAAGGTCAGTTTTCATTCCAATCCCAAAGAAAGGCAATGCCAAAGAATGCTCAAACTACTGCACAATTGCACTCATCTCACATGCTAGTAATGCTCAAAATTCTCCAAGCTAGGCTTCAACAGTAGGTGAATATGAACTTCCAGCTGTTTAACCTGGATTGAGAAAAGGCAGAGGAACCAGAGATCAAATTGCCATCTGCTGGATCATTGAAAAAGCAACAGAGTTCCATAAAAAAAAAACCTACTTCTGTTTTGTTGATNAAATTCTCCAAGCTAGGCTTCAACAGTAGGTGAATATGAACTTCCAGCTGTTTAACCTGGATTGAGAAAAGGCAGAGGAACCAGAGATCAAATTGCCATCTGCTGGATCATTGAAAAAGCAACAGAGTTCCATAAAAAAAAAACCTACTTCTGTTTTGTTGATTATGCCAAAGCCTTTGGCTGTGTGTATCACAATAAACTGTGTAAAATTCTGAAAGAGATGGGAATATCAGACCACCTGACCTGCCTCTTAAGAAATCTGTACACAGGTCAGGAAGCAATAGTTAGAATTGGACATGGCACAACAGACTGGTTCCAAATAGGAAAAGGAGTATACTGTCAACCCTGCTTATTTAACTTATATGCAGAGTACATCACGAGAAACAGTGGGCTGGAAGAAGCACAAGCTGTAATCAAAACTGCCAGGAGAAATAGCAATAACCTCAGATATGCAGATGACACCACCCTTATGGCAGAAAGAGAAGAAGAATTAAAGAGCCTCTTGTTGAAAGTGAAAGAAGAGAATGAAAAAGTTGGCTTAAACCTCAACATCAGAAAAAAAAAACCTCAACATTCAGAAAACTAAGATCATGGCATCTGGTCCCATCACTTCATGGCAAATAGATGGGAAAACAATGGAAACAGTGACAGACTTTATTTTCTTGGACTCCAAAATCACTGCAGATGGTGACTTCAGCCATGAAATTAAAAGACACTTGTTCCTTGGAAGGAAAGTTATGACCAATATAGACAGAATATTAAAAAGCAGAGACATTGCTTTGTCTACAAAGGTCCATCTAGTCAAAACTATGGTTTTTCCAGTAGTCATGTATGAATGGGAGAGTTGGACTATAAAGGGAGCTGAGCACTGAAGAATTAATGCTTTTGAACTGTGATGTTGGAGAAGACTCTTGAGAGTCCCTTGGACTGCAAGGAGATCCAACCAGTCCATTCTAAAGGAAATCAGTCCTGAATATTCATTGGAAGGACTGATGCTGAAGCTGAAACTCCAGTACTTTGGCCACCTGATGTGAAGAACTGACTCCTTGGAAAAGATCCTGATTCTGGGAAAGATTGAAGGTGGGAAGAGAAGAGGACGATGAGGATGAGATGGTTGGATGGAATCACCGACTTGATGGACATGAGTCTGAGTAAGCTCCGGGAGTTGTTGATGGACAAGGAAGCCTGGCGTGCTGCAGTCCATGGGGTTGCAAAGAGTCGGACACAACTGAGCGACTGAATTGAGAGGATAATGTGCTGTGCTGTGCTAAGTTGCCTCAGTTGATTGCAACTCTTTGTGACCCTATGGACTATAGCCTGCCAGGTTCCTCTGTCCCTGAGATTCTCCAGGCAAGTATACTGGAGTAGGTTGCCATGCCTTCTTCTAGAGGATCTTCCTGACCCAGGGATCGAACCTGTGTCTCTTAATATCTCCTGCATTGGCAGCTGGATTCTTTACCGCTAGCACCACCTGGGAAGCCCAGAGGGTATTATGTTAAGTGAATTACATCAGACATAGAAAGACAAATACTGCATTATTTTGCTTATATGTGGAATCTAAAAAGATAAAAAAATGAAAAACACAACATAACAGTTATACTAACACAACATTGTAAATTAACTATGTCCCCAATAAAAAAATAAAAAAATTTTTTTGTAACGCCCATAGTGTTATAAAAACAGATAACAAATATGTGTTTCAGAATGGGAGGGGGCAGTAGGTGAAAAGAAATAGATGAAGCAGAGTCAGAGGTACAAACTTCCAGGTGCAAAATAAATGAGTTGTGAGTACGAAATGTACTGTGTGGGGAATATAGTCAGTAACTATATACTGTCTTTGTATGGTGATATATCACAACCAGAATTATTGCATTGATCAGTATGAAATGCATAGAAATATTGGATCACTATATTGTGTAACAGGAACTAACATAGTGTTGTAGGTTAGTTATACTTCAAAAACAAATAAATTCAGAAGAAGAGACATTTCCAGATCTGTGGTTACCATAGGTGCAGTGGGGAAGGGGGCCAGGATGAAGGCAGTCAAAAGGTACAAACTTCCATTATAAGATAAATATTAGGGATGTAACACGTGTGTGCATGCATGCTAAATCACTTCAGTCGTGGCCAACTCTTTGTGACCCCGTGGACTGCAGCACGCCAGGCTCCTCTGTCCTCCACTGTTTCCCAGAGTTGGCTCAGATTCATGTCCACTGAGTCTGTGATACTATTCAATCATATCATCCTCTGCATCACCCTTCTCCTTCTGCCTTCAATCTTTCCCAGCATCAGGATCTTTTCCAATGAGTCCCCTCTTTCACATCAGGTGGCCAGACTATTGGAGTTTCAGCATCAGTCCTTCCAATGAATATTCAGGGTTGACTGCCTTTAGGATGGACTGGTTTGACCTCCTTGCAGTCCAAGGGGCTCTCAAGAATCTTCTCCAGGACCATAATTTGAAAACATAAATTCTTCAGTGCTCAGCTCCAACTCACATCCGTATATGATTATTGGGAAAACCATAGCTTTGACTACATGGACCTTTGTCGGCAAAGTGATGTCTCTGCTTTTTTTTATATATCTCTGCAGAGAAGTGATTCTTTTCTTTAGTTTTCATGTGATTAACAAAAGACTCAGACCCAGACAACAGTGTAATAAAGAATCCTATTTTTAAAAATGAGAAAAACACAACCAACCTCAATTGGGGAAATGAAACTTTCCTCACCCAATTTAAAATATGATAATAGACAATATTTGTGGAGATGCTCCCCTCACCCCCAGAGGGTAACTGTAGTATGGCTGCTTTGAAGCATGACCTTATAAGATCTGGTACAGCTGAAGATGTAACTCAGCTTATTTTCTATAACAATATATACACCTGCTTAAAACAAAATTGGTAATATTCATTAGTGCCCTTTAATAACCTGCTTACATAAAGTGCTTAACAATGTCATGAATATTTCTTGTTGATAAACAAGAACACTTGTTATTAAAAAGCCTCCAGCTGAGGCCTAACCTGCGCTTCCTCTCTCTGTACCTCAAGGGGCCTCTGGCCTGATAAAAGGTCCCCAGAGGCCTTTGCACACACCACACCTGAAGGCCCCCCACTGCCGGTGAAGACGCTGCATGCTTGACCTTATTCCTCTCATTGATCCACTGCCCACCCCCAAATTGTCCTTCTGTCCTTGATTTTGCTCCTGTGATTGAGAGGGAAATGCTAGGGTTTTCCAGTTCTCCTGGAAATGAAAACTGCAGGAGGCAGGAACAGGGTGTGAATGGCAATAGAGAAGGGCCAGGCTAAGCAGGTGGAATCTTTTGTGTTGCTATAAGCTGCAGCTGTGGGTGGAGTCAGAAGTGACAGGGAGAGAAGGTCACACGGGACAGAGGCAAGTCCTCTGCTTTCTCCCTGTCCATGTTGAGGTTACTAACTCCCAAATCTAGCATTTTGGGGCCTCTGAACATGAATGGGCTCCAACCTCAGCTCATCTGTGTCTGGAGCCCAGTAATCTTTTTGGCTGGGAAAGATTCAAGTCCTATCATTTCCAGGTACAATTTAATTTTTAATTTGCTGAGAAAGATTGAAGGCAAAAGAAGAAGGGGGCAGAGGAGGATGAAATGGTTAGATAGCATCACTGACTCAAAAGACATGAATTTGAACTCTGCAAGATAGAGTGGAGGACAGAGGAACCTGGTGAACGATAGTCCAGCGGGCTGTAAAGAGTCAGACATGACTTAGAGGCAGAACAACAATCCTTTTGGCTCTCTTGTCAGTTCTGAGTCTCCAGATTGACTTTCCCACATTTTCTCCATTTCCTTAAGCCTCTAATTCCACATATTTTTCACTCTCAGCACACGACTTGAACTCCTATTTCACAGAGGGATTAGGAATCGTTAGAGAGCTATCTCCATTTTCTCCCATCAATTCTATAAACTGGGGACTTCCCTGGTGGTCCAGTGGTTAAGAATCTGCCTTCTGGTGCAAGGGACACGGGTTCAATCCCTGGTTGAGAAACTAAGATCCCATGTGCTTCAGGGCAACTAAAACCTGGGTGCCACTAGAGAGCCAGTGTGTGGCAACTTACTGAGTCCAAGCACTGAAACAAGGGAACCCCCTCGCACCACAGTGAAGAGCCCACACGCTGCACTGAGGCCCCAGCACAGCCAAAATATTGATTAATTAGCTAATAACAAATAAAATTCTATAAATTGAACTGCATTGCTATCTGACCTCTTCCTTTCTTCTTCCTGCTGCAGTGGAAGAAGGGCTCCCATCCCTGCCCCAGGCCAGGCTCTATGCTTTTAAACTCATGCCTTTAACATTACTTGATGACATAATGCTTCCACTCCCAACAGCCTCAATACCTTCTACAGTATGTAAATACTCGGAGTCACTTGTAGCATCAGCCCTAAGAAAATGGCCTCACCCAAGTGTTTTTCCAGATGCCACCCCAGCTCTTGTCCCCATCACAGGCAGAGTGAACAATCCCGGCACATGTCTTAAAAAAAATTCAGACTTCTCCTTTCTCCCTTTGAAACCACAAGGAAGCTTCTTTTCAAACAAATCTGTTTCTAGATGTAGTTGAATGTGGGCACCTGACCCAGCCAAGGGTCATTTGCTTGCGTGTTACCCTGAGTATGATTCCGTAACAGTTGCTTTTCCGTCTCTTCCTTTTTTGAAACGTATTGATTTGTCTTTGGTTGCACTGGGTCTTCGCTGTTGCCTGGGATCTTCTCTGGTTCTGAGAGCAGGGGCTACTCTAGTTGCCGGGCAGGACTTCTCAGGGTGGTGGCTTTTCTCCTGGTGGAGCAGGGGCTCCAGGGTGCTAGGCTTCAGCAGCTGCAGCTCACGGGCTCAGTCGTTGCAGCTCCTGGTCTCTGGAGCACAAGCTCAGGGGCATGTGGAATCTTCTCCATCAGGCATCAAACTTGTGTCTCCGGCACTGGCAGGCAGATTCTTTATCCCTGAGCCACCAGGGAAGCCCTTTGGTTTCTGTTTTTCTTTTGGTCACACTGCACGGTGTATGGGATCTTTGTTCCCCAACCAGTGATTGAACCCATGCCCTTTGCAGTGAAAGCAAGTAGTCTCAACCACAGGACCACTAGGAAAATCTGCATATACCACAGTTGTTGATCCATTTCCCTGTCGATGAACTTTTGCAGTATTGGTCTACTATAAATCAAACTACAATGAACATTCTTGCACGAGTCTTCGGGAGACATTTGTTTTCATTTCTCTTGAATAAATACTGCAGAATGAAATGGCTGGGTCATAGAGTAGATGCGTGTTTAATTTCATTAAAAACTGCTACACAACTCTCCAAAGAAATGATACCATTTTACAGTCCAAATGTATGAAATTCTATTTGCTTTATGTTCTCACCAACATTGGACACAGCCAGTGCTTGATTTTAGTCTTTTCAGAGAGTCTGAAATGCTTTCTCATTGTGGTTTTAATTTGTAATAATTTCCTGATGTCTAATGATGTTGAGCACCTTCTTCATGAGCTTCTTGACCATTTGTATATCTTCTTTTCTGAAATGTTGGTCACATATCTGACCCTGGAAGGCCATATAAGTGTGTCTTTAGAAGGATATGGCGGTTTACCTACCATATCGTGGTGCATTCATGCTCAGCTGCTTCAGTCGTGTCCGACTCTTTGTGACCCCATGAAGCCCGCCAGGCTCCTCTGTCTGTGGGATTCTCCAGGCAAGAATACTGGAATGGGTTACCATGTCCCTCCAGAGGATCTTCCCACACCAGGGATCGAACCTGAGTCCCTTATGTTTCTTACATTAGCAGGTAGGTTCTTTACCACTAGTGGTAACTGGGAAGCCCCAGCATATAGTGGATTAAACCTCAAGCAAGAAAAACATTCAGCAGCTCAAGCCAGGCACGAAAATATCTTGAGATTAAATTGAACTGTTTAGTAAAGTGTGATCGAAAGCCTCCACTTCTGCCTTCCTCCCAGCTTCTGTTACCAAAGTGCCTTTGCCACGGGTGTTCAGGCAGCCCCTTCATTCCATAGGTTTTGAAGCCATGTAGTAGAGGCCTGGGCTGTTTCTCTTCTCCTCCTGTCTCACTAGGCAGGCTGCAGAGTCCCAGCAATAGCCCTTGCTTATCCTGCCATATTTCCTTCCTGGAGGAAAAGAGGCTTTATTTGTTACTTCCTGTCCTATAAGCCAATTCTTTGCTATTGCTCCTGAAGCTTCATGGATAAATAAACGAGCAAATGAATAAATCAACAACCAGCTAACCCATCAGGATGTGAGGACAACCCCATCATAATAACTGGAATCTGTGGGAAGCACTGCAGTTTACAAGATGTTTTCACATATATAATTTATTTTTATCTTCAAAACAAAGTTATAGGGCATCATTATCATGCCCATTTTACAGATGAGGCCAACTAAGGCTCAGAGAGGTTAAAGGAGTGACACATGATAATCAACCTTGGCTGTTCTTAAGGATGGAGCACTGTGGGGCTTCCCTGGTGGCTCAGGGGTAAAAACTCCACCTGCCAATGTAGGAGACATGGGTTCAAGTCCTGTGCTGTGAAGACCCCACATGTCACGGAGCAACTAAGCCAGTGAGCCACAACTGTTGAGCCTGTGCTCCAGAGCCTGGGAGCTGCAACTACTGAAGCCTGCCCTAGAACCCACACTCCACAAGAAGAAAAGCCACTGCCATGAAAAGCCCATGCACTACAACAAAGAGTAGCCCCCGATCTCTGAAACTAGTAAAAAGCCCAAATAGCAAAAGACACAGCACAGCCAAAAATAAATAAATAAATGCAATTATTAAAAACAACAACAACAAAGAATGGAGGACCATGGCTGGCATTCACAAATGGCAGCACGGTGGAATCAAACCTGTGTCTATAAATACAGACCGGTTCTGGGAGGGAGGTGAGTGGGGATGAAGAGGGAGAGGGAACCAGAGGAGCTTGCGATGCTGGCCTGCTTTAACTCCCAAGGATGCGACATGGCTTTTTCTTTCCCAGGTGTGATTTGAGGACTCCCTCAAGGAACACTCACCAATACTGACTTCTGGACACACAGTGCTTCACAACCCAGCATCATTCATCTCCTTCTCCTAACTAGGAGGACATACTCCTTAAGCTTTTCCCTTGAAGGCCTCTCAATGGCAGAGGCACACTGAGGCCGCCCTGGGGGAGAGAGTATCTGAGCAGAGTCAGAAGAAGGAGAAGAAAGAGAAAGATTTTTAATCTGATGCTCCATCTTAAATATTCATGAAGGTTGCACATTTTTCTCCACAATAAAGGTGTGGATTTTTAAAGGTATGTGCTTTACTATAAACATAATACCCCCTTTGCAATGATGTGTGTGACCTCTATGCTCTGGTGTCCTCTAGCACAGCAGTCCCCAACCTTTGGCACCAAGGATGGGTTTCATGGAAGACATTTTTTCCCAAGGGCTAGGATGGGGTGGGAGGTATGGATGGACTTCAGGATGATTCAAGTGCATTACATTTATTATGCACTTTATTTCTATTACTATTATATCAGCTCCACTTCAGATCATCAGGCATTAGATCCTGGAGGTGGGGGACCCACCTCAGACTGGGTCATTTTTCATTTTGAGAAAACAAAATTTAGGTATTAAGACCCCTGGTTAAAAATTAAATTGTACCTGAAAATTCTATGACTATGTACTTTCTGTCATCATGACTACAATTCCGTTATCAGATTAGCCCAAGGAGAAGGAGGAAACTGGGGTCAGGAAAGAGAGAGGCAGCAGGAAAGAAAATTGGAAATTTCAGTGGACTTGCTTGAGGCCTCTGACTCTTGTCTCAGACCCGGACATCACAGTGACAGGCACTATGACAGACTGCGACCTCCACTGAGCCCCAGACTGTGAGAGACAGTGACCAGAACCTGGATCGAAGTCTCCTGACAATTATGATCTTTTAAAAAAGAACCTTGATTTTTCAATTTACTGTATTTGTCAGCTATTTACATTATTTGGGAAATTTTGAGCCACTCGACACATGCAGTTTAAAAACCTCATTAGCAGTGCTCATACCTGCTCTGAGTCACCCAGCCTGACAGGGAAATCCATAATTATGGCTGAGGCTAACAAGGAAGCCAGCAAATGACACTTCTTTTTATATTGTCCTTGTCCATATGAAAATGGTTGATGAACAGGGTCTTAAATTTAAATTCTGGATTTATATACGATAAAGGTCTTCGTGTGTGTCTGCTCAGTTGCTTGTTCGTGTCTGACTCTTTGTGACTCTATGGACTAGCCCACCAGCTCCTCTGTCCATGGAATTTTCCAGGCAAGAATACTGGAGTAGGTTGCCATTTCTTCCTCCAGGGGATCTTCCTGACCCAGGGGTTGAACCCTTGTCTCCTCCATTGGCAGGCAGATTCTTTACCATTGCAACACCTTCTGCTGCTGCTGCTGCTGCTGCTGCTGCTAAGTCGCTTCAGTCGTGTCCGACTCTGTGCAACCCCAGAGACGGCAGCCCACCAGGCTCCCCCGTCCCTGGGATTCTCCAGGCAAGAACACTGGAGTGGGTTGCCATTTCCTTCTCCAGCAACACCTTCTACTATTGACTAATTGCAAGGCAGAGAGGAAAATCAGAGAAAATTCACTTTGAAAGCCACCTTAAACACAGGATGATTTGCATGGCACTTGTCATTTTGATGAGAACAGAAATGCAGTCCAAGTTTCCATACCTTTCTCCTCAGTTCAGTTCAGTTCACTCGCTCAGTCACTCAGTCGTGTCCGACTCGGCGACCCCATGGACTGCACCACGCCAGGCTTCCCTGTCCATCATCCATTCCCCGAGCTTGCTCAAACTCATGTCCATCGAGTTGGTGATGCCATCCAACCATCTCATCCTCTGTCATCCCCTTCTATCTTTCCTAGCATTAGGGTCTTTTCCAAGGAGTCAGTTCTTTGCATCAGGTTGCCAAAGTCCTGGAGTTTCAGCTTCAGCATCAGTCCTTCCAATGAAGTTTCAGGACTGATTTCCTTTAGGATGGACTGGTTGGATCTCCATGCAGTCCCACGGACTCTCAAGAGTCTTCTCCAACACCACAGTGCAAAAAGATCAATTCTTTGGCGCTCAGCTTTCTTTAGAGTCCAACTCTCACATCTATACAGGACTACTGGAAAAACCATAGCCTTGACTAGACGGATCTTTGTTGGCAAAGTAATGTCTCTGCTTTTTAAAATGCTGTCTAGGTTGGTCATAACTTTTCTTCCAAGGAGTAAGCGTCTTTTAATTTCATGGCTGCAGTCACCATCTGCAGTGATTTTGGAGCCCAAGAAAATAAAGTCTCTCACTGTTTCCATTGTTTCCCCATCTATTTGTCATGAAGTTATGACTGGATGCCATGATCTTAGTTTTCTGAATGTTGAGTGTTAAGCCAGCTTTTCCACTCTCTTCTTTCACTTTCATCAAGAGGCTCTTTAGTTCTTCTTCTCTTTCTGACATAATGGTGATGTCATTTGCATATCTGAGGTTATTGCTATTTCTCCCGGCAATCTTGATTCCAGCTTGTGCTTCATCCATTCCGGCATTTCGCATGATGTCCTCTGCATAGAAGTTAATAAGCAGGGTGACAATATACAGCCTTGACATACTCCTTTTCCTGTTTGGAAGCAGTCTGTTGTTCCATGTCCAGTTCTAACTGTTGCTTCTTAACCTGCATACAGATTTCTCAGGAGGCAGGTAAGGTGGGCTGATATTCCCATCTCTTTAAGAAATTTCCAGTTTGTTGTGATCCACACAGTCAAAGGCCCACAAGATGGCAGAGTAAAAGGATGTGTGCTTATCTTCTCCTGCAAGAACTCCAAAATTACAACTCACTTTCTCCTCAACCTCCCCTGTTTATTCCCTCTCCCAGATCCAGACTCACTTGACTCACCAACTCCAGAAGATGGTGGGAGCCAGAGGAGATCTCATTGGTCATCTGGTCTCATCCAACTTTTTGACTCTGTAAACGGGAAAGTAGAGTCTCCACTGTTGGCTACCCTCAGCTGGTTAGTGGAGTATCGGAGACTGGGAGCTGGGTCTCTAGACATCCAGGCCGGAGATCTTTCTGCCAGAGGCTACCAGAGAATTGTTACCTTGTGAAGTTTGAGAGGCAGACAACTGATTGGAAGAGGCATGAGGTCAAGAGACTGGTCATAGAGTTCCATTTGTACAGCAAGGACATTGCATGCATGTAGAGTGTATTTTTATTTTGGAAAGCCTGGGGACTGAGGGAGATTATAGCAGGTGACAAGGTCCCCACAAACCCCTTCTGGCAGAATGAACACAGCTCATGTGCAAAGCCATTTTTGGCATCCCTAGGAAGAGATGGAGAATCATTCAGTAAATTCCTTTCAAAATATCAAAAGTTACTAAGATCATCCAAAAATTACTAAGAAGCTCCAATACTTTGGTTACTTGATGTGAAGAGCTGACTCATTGAAAAAGACCCTGATGCTGGGAAAGATTGAGGGAGGAGAAGGGGATGACAGAGGATGAGATAGTTGGATGGCATCACTGACTCAATGAACATGAGTTTGGGCAGGTTCCTGGAGATATCAGAGGACAGGGAAGCCTGGCGTGTTGCAGTTCACAGGGTCACAGAGTCGGACACGACTGAGCGACTGAACCACAGCTAAGATCCTCACATGTTAGCACTTGGATTTAATCATCCATTGGGTCAGTAGATTGCAATGGTAAGAATTAGGCTTTAGGACTTCCCTGGTGGTACAGTGAATAAGGATCGGCCTGCCAGTGCCGAGCACACGGGTTTGATCCATGGTCTGGAAAGATTTCACATGCTGCAGAGCAGCTTAGCCCGTGAGCCACAGCTATGAAGCCTGTGCTCTGCAACAAGAGAAGCCACAACAATGAGAAGCCCCTGCCTCATAACAGAGAGCAGCCCCCACTTGCCACAGCTAGAGGCAGCCTGTGCAGCAGTGAAGACCTGGCACAACCAAAAATAAATAAGTGAGTGAATAAAAAAAGGATTAGATGTTAGGGAATGTACACTGGTGCAGCTGCTATGGAAAACAGTATGGAGGTTCCTCAAAAAACTAAAACTAGAGTTGCCATATGATCCAGCAATTCCACTTCTGGGGATATAGCCAGAGAAAACTATAATTTGAAAAGATACACGCACCCCAGTGTTCCTAGTAGCACTATTTACGATAGTCATGACATGTAGACAATCTAAATGTCCATTGACAGATGAATGGAAAAGAAGATGTGGTACATACATACAATGGAATACTGCTCGGCCATAAAAAGAATGAAATAATGCCAGGTGCAGAAACACAGATGACCTAGAGATAATCAAACTAAGTGAAGTCAGATGGAGAAAGACAAATCATCGTATATCACTTTGGATAGAATCTAAAACATGACACAGGGAATTCCCTGGTGCTGCAGAGGTTAGGATTCCAAGCTTTCACTTCTGAGGGTGTGGGTCCAATCCCTGGTTGGGGAACTAAGATCCCACAAGCTCTGCAGCCAAGTGTAATAAAAATAATAAAATAAATGATACAAATTTATCTATGAAACAGAAACAGACTTCAGAGACATAGAAAGCAAACTTGTGGTTGCCAAGCAGGCCGCAGGGAGTTTGGGGCTAGCAGATACAAACTATTATATGTAAAATGGGTAAACAACACGGTCCTACTGTATGGAACAAGGGGTTATATTCAGTTTCCTGTGATAAACCGTAATGGAAAAGAATATGAAAAAGAATGTATATACGTATAACAGAATCATTTTGCTATATGGCAGAATTAACATGACAGTGTAAATCAACTATACTTCAATAAAATAATTTTCTTTTAAGAGTTAGGCTTTGAGAGTGCAACCAATCTGGGTTCAGGCCTAGGCTGTACCCCTTACTACTATTCTACTAGGCTTGCTGTACAAGCTCAATGCATGTTAGCTGCAGTTGCTGTTGATGCAGAAAAGGTACAGTGACAAGTGGACACTGAGGATACAGTTGACTCATACTCATTTGTATTTTAAAAGTAGAACAGCATCTACTTGAATGACTGGTAAATATCTGTGACTAGAATTATTTACTCAGACCACAGATAATGCTTTGTGTGCAAACTGGTTGATTTGAGCCTGTTAGGGTAAATCACTCTCTGCGGTCATTGGACCATGGGGCCAGTACCTCTGATGCAGTAGAAGAACATGGATTTTGGAATTGTACAGTCCTGGCTCTGTCTCTTATACACATCTNGAGACTGGGAGCTGGGTCTCTAGACATCCAGGCCGGAGATCTTTCTGCCAGAGGCTACCAGAGAATTGTTACCTTGTGAAGTTTGAGAGGCAGACAACTGATTGGAAGAGGCATGAGGTCAAGAGACTGGTCATAGAGTTCCATTTGTACAGCAAGGACATTGCATGCATGTAGAGTGTATTTTTATTTTGGAAAGCCTGGGGACTGAGGGAGATTATAGCAGGTGACAAGGTCCCCACAAACCCCTTCTGGCAGAATGAACACAGCTCATGTGCAAAGCCATTTTTGGCATCCCTAGGAAGAGATGGAGAATCATTCAGTAAATTCCTTTCAAAATATCAAAAGTTACTAAGATCATCCAAAAATTACTAAGAAGCTCCAATACTTTGGTTACTTGATGTGAAGAGCTGACTCATTGAAAAAGACCCTGATGCTGGGAAAGATTGAGGGAGGAGAAGGGGATGACAGAGGATGAGATAGTTGGATGGCATCACTGACTCAATGAACATGAGTTTGGGCAGGTTCCTGGAGATATCAGAGGACAGGGAAGCCTGGCGTGTTGCAGTTCACAGGGTCACAGAGTCGGACACGACTGAGCGACTGAACCACAGCTAAGATCCTCACATGTTAGCACTTGGATTTAATCATCCATTGGGTCAGTAGATTGCAATGGTAAGAATTAGGCTTTAGGACTTCCCTGGTGGTACAGTGAATAAGGATCGGCCTGCCAGTGCCGAGCACACGGGTTTGATCCATGGTCTGGAAAGATTTCACATGCTGCAGAGCAGCTTAGCCCGTGAGCCACAGCTATGAAGCCTGTGCTCTGCAACAAGAGAAGCCACAACAATGAGAAGCCCCTGCCTCATAACAGAGAGCAGCCCCCACTTGCCACAGCTAGAGGCAGCCTGTGCAGCAGTGAAGACCTGGCACAACCAAAAATAAATAAGTGAGTGAATAAAAAAAGGATTAGATGTTAGGGAATGTACACTGGTGCAGCTGCTATGGAAAACAGTATGGAGGTTCCTCAAAAAACTAAAACTAGAGTTGCCATATGATCCAGCAATTCCACTTCTGGGGATATAGCCAGAGAAAACTATAATTTGAAAAGATACACGCACCCCAGTGTTCCTAGTAGCACTATTTACGATAGTCATGACATGTAGACAATCTAAATGTCCATTGACAGATGAATGGAAAAGAAGATGTGGTACATACATACAATGGAATACTGCTCGGCCATAAAAAGAATGAAATAATGCCAGGTGCAGAAACACAGATGACCTAGAGATAATCAAACTAAGTGAAGTCAGATGGAGAAAGACAAATCATCGTATATCACTTTGGATAGAATCTAAAACATGACACAGGGAATTCCCTGGTGCTGCAGAGGTTAGGATTCCAAGCTTTCACTTCTGAGGGTGTGGGTCCAATCCCTGGTTGGGGAACTAAGATCCCACAAGCTCTGCAGCCAAGTGTAATAAAAATAATAAAATAAATGATACAAATTTATCTATGAAACAGAAACAGACTTCAGAGACATAGAAAGCAAACTTGTGGTTGCCAAGCAGGCCGCAGGGAGTTTGGGGCTAGCAGATACAAACTATTATATGTAAAATGGGTAAACAACACGGTCCTACTGTATGGAACAAGGGGTTATATTCAGTTTCCTGTGATAAACCGTAATGGAAAAGAATATGAAAAAGAATGTATATACGTATAACAGAATCATTTTGCTATATGGCAGAATTAACATGACAGTGTAAATCAACTATACTTCAATAAAATAATTTTCTTTTAAGAGTTAGGCTTTGAGAGTGCAACCAATCTGGGTTCAGGCCTAGGCTGTACCCCTTACTACTATTCTACTAGGCTTGCTGTACAAGCTCAATGCATGTTAGCTGCAGTTGCTGTTGATGCAGAAAAGGTACAGTGACAAGTGGACACTGAGGATACAGTTGACTCATACTCATTTGTATTTTAAAAGTAGAACAGCATCTACTTGAATGACTGGTAAATATCTGTGACTAGAATTATTTACTCAGACCACAGATAATGCTTTGTGTGCAAACTGGTTGATTTGAGCCTGTTAGGGTAAATCACTCTCTGCGGTCATTGGACCATGGGGCCAGTACCTCTGATGCAGTAGAAGAACATGGATTTTGGAATTGTACAGTCCTGGCTTCACATCCCAGCTTTGCCATGTCCTACATGTGTAACCTTTGATAAGTTGCTTAACTTCTCTAAGTCTCATTTTCCTCATCTCTAAAATAAAGGATAATACCTACCTCACAAGGTCGTTGGGAGGATCGAACGATACAATGTCCACAGAAACCTAAGGGATTGCTGCTGCTGCTGCTGCTAAGTCGCTTCAGTCCTAATGGACAATGGGTGTCAAATAAATGCTCATTTGTACTCTTATAACTTGGACAAAGCTTCATAATCCACATGAGTTTGAAAGCCATTTTTTAAACTGCAGAGGGCCTGGACATTAAGACCTCCATACCTGGAAGGACTGGAGGCCCCTTCTCTGAAAACAGGGAGAAGAATAAACTCAGCTCCACATTCAACAGTCCTTTCTGTGTTTTATGATTTCTTTTATTCTCTAGAGACAGCTTCTATCTCTATCCAGTATCTCCTACCTTCTCCACTTGTCCTTCTCCCTTTCTTGATCTTTCTGCCTACTCCTAGCTGGTAAGCCCCACAGAAGCCCTGGCACTGGGAAGGCTATGAACTGGTGCCACGGTCACTGGTGGCACCATCTGGGAGGGCCATCTGGGAGCAGCTGGATCCACGCCAGACCACTTTGTAAAGAGTGGCCCTGATCGCGACGTTGACAGTAGTGGTGGAGCAGGGCTTGCACGAGTCATTTTCCTGATGGCTGAGGCAGGAGCATCATCAGTCAGGACAGCCCCACCCTTCTTCCCTGGAATGCAAGGCTGGAGGCCATGTGAAGGGCAGACTATTCTACAAACCAGAGATGGATCCGGGGAGCAGCTAGTGAAGTGGGCTGAACAGAGATGAGCTTTTCCCAGGAGGTGTGGTTGCTCACTGCCAGGGAGCCCGGAAGACGCTAGACTCGGGGCCTCTGTCTTCCCTGTCTCCTGCCCAGTCTCCCTCACACCTCTGTTCACCTGGGGGATGAATGAAGGAATGTGTACAGTCTTAGAAACTTCTCACACTGGTGGCAAGACCCGAGTCAGACTCTCCCCGCCTCTGGGAAATGTACTTTGCCCAGGACTTCCCTGGTGGTCCATTGATTAAGAATCTGCCTTCCAAGGCAGGGGATGTGGGTCCCATCCCTGGTCAGGGAACTAAGATCCCACAAACTATGGGGCAACTAAGCCCCTGTACCAAAACTAAAGAGAGGCCTGAGTGCCGCAACAAAGACCCAGTGCAGACACAGGCAAAAAAAAAGAACATCCCTTCCACTGCCTGTTTCTGGAGCTGCACAATGGGCTCCATCTCTTGCTACAGATCAGTGTGAAAAGAGCCCATCCTCGAAGAAGCGTTCACCCCTGGCCAAATTTTGTTTTCACATTTCCTCAGAAGTTTGGGAAACCAGTACCCATGTTTCTAGTCCCTGGCTTTTCGCTGACGTCTCAGGAGCAGGCAGACACTAAGATTTGCTTGTCAGAGACAGAATTGGAGCCAAGAGCCAAAAGGACCATGTGACCGTGGAATGAAGAACAAAGAGCAGGAGGCTTAGCATTTCAGGTAAACAATCCAAGAGTGGCAGCTGCTAGTATTTCCTATTTATTTATCTTTTTAAGGCTAATTATCTGTTTCTTGTTCTCACATTCAGAAGATGTTTGCCTAGCACAACTTTAGAAACCCAGAAACAGTCCACCAAATATATACCTCCAGTACAACTTGGGGGTTCATTAGATTAATTGATTAACAGTGGTTAATATATGCTTTTAAATCCTTTTATTAAAAGGGCCACCTAAGCCCGGAGTACCATTATAATCAGGCCTAATGAGGTCAGTGGTTTATAGAGAGGGCTTTAAAGCATATATAAAGCTCTTCCCAGACCGGAGGTACAGGATGAAGGTGAGAGAGGCAGCCAAGTAGGCATGCTGGTGTTTAAAAGCTCCTCCACAGCACAAGAGCTGCACTGAAGGCAGTGGATTGAAACCAGGAAGACGGAAATTTGCTAATGGATTTTCGAACTTGAACCAACCTGTTAGAGGACCAAGGCCACCACTGTGTAAAGTCCTGACAGGTTGTTGCCGAGTTCAGAAGACCTTCTCAAAGAGAGACAAGAGATTTTCCTCTGCAAAGTCACAAACCAGGTTAGTCCTAGCTTTATTGTGTTTTTTGTTTTTTAATTGGAGTATAATTGCTTTACAATCTTGTGTTAGTTGCTGTACAGTGAAGTATATCAGCTATAAGTATACATATATCCCCTCCTTATTAAGCCTCCCTCCCCAACTACCCCCACCCCTATCCCACTCCTGTAGGTCACAGAGTGCCAGTGACCTCCCTGTGCTAAATAGCAGGTTTCCACTAGCTATTCGTGTTACACATGGCAGTGTATATCTGTCAGTCCTAACCTCCCAGTGTAGCCAGTATGAAGAACAGTTTGGAGTCCTAGCCTTGTTATATCTTGTAAAACGCATAAGCTGCTTTTTGAATGAAGCCAAGAATAAAGCCCATGGAGGAAGAAATGGAGCACAGCAAACCTCTTCTGAGTCATGATCTAAAGGTTCCTCTTATCAAAAGCGGTTTCTTTTGATTTTCTCAGGAGACTAGGACAAGAATAGGAAGAAAATTGTGGTGTGACCTTGTTTGGAGATAGATGGGAATGTGGGTGTAGGTAACATATGTAAGTAGTTGTTCATAGACTCCTGTGATGATCAAGAGGGGTGGAACAGGAGGGTGGGAGGGAGGCTGAAGAGGGAAGGGGATATATGTATACCTATGCAGATGGTGACTGCAGCCTTGGAAGAAAAGTTATGACCAACCTAGACAGCATATTAAAAAGCAGAGACATTACTTTGCCAACAAAGATCCGTCTAGTCAAGGCTATGGTTTTTCCAATAGTCATGTATGGATGTGAGAGTTGGACTATAAAGAAAGCTGAGCACCAAAGAATTGGTGCTTTTGAACTGTGGTGTTGGAGAAGACTCTTGAGAGTCCCTGGGACTGCATGGAGATTCAACCAGTCCATCCTAAAGGACTCAGTCCTGAATATTCATTGGAAGGACTGATGCTGAAGCTAAAACTCCAATACTTTGGCCACCTGATGCAAAGAACTGACTCATTTGAAAAGACCCTGATTCTGGGAGAGATTGAAGGTGGGAGGAGAAGGGGATGACAGAGGATGAGATGGTTGGATGGCATCTCTGACTCAATGGACATGAGTTTGAGTAAGCTCTGGGAGTTGTTGATGGACAGGGAGGCCTGGCATGCTACAGTCCACGGAGTCACAGAGTTGGACATGACTGAGCGACTGAACTGAACTGACCTAATGACTGATTTGGGCTTCCTTGGTGCTCAGAGGTCAAGAACCTGCCTACCAAAGCAGGAGAAGTAGGTTAGATCCCTGAGTCAGGAAGACCCCTTGGAAGAGGAAATGGCAACCCTCTCTAGTATTCTTGCCTGGGAAATCCCACAGACAGAGGAGCCTGGCGGGGCTACAATCCATGGGGCTGCAAGAGTTGGACATGTCTTAGTGAATAAACAGCAACAATATGGTTGATTCAGGCCACTGTATAGCAGAAACCAAAACAACATTGTAAAGCAATTATACCCCAATTTAAAAATAAATTTTAAAAAGATGTTCATGGACTCATGTCAGTATGAAATCTGGTTAAAATGAGTTGGGAGTTGGTGCTTTAGAGAGTGATCCAATGAACTGAGTCTATGAGAATAATATCTTGGACACAAAAAAAGGGCACTGAATTGAAAATAAACTTTTTAAAGAAAATCAAAACTAGTTTCTTTAGGAAACTTTCAAGTTTTAAAATTAACCAGTTTCTCTTTTGAATCAGCACAGGTGCTGTAGGATACGAGTCACTGCCTACCATGCTACCTTTTGTCCTGTTTGGGGGCCTTTTTGTCCTCATTGGTAAGTCCTTGATTGACATTTAGCACTGTTTGTAAGGTGTCCACAAAAACATCTAGCCCCATCTAGCCCAGTCATAAATCAGAAATGGTAGTGATTATATGTCATGGGGTTGGGGGTGGGCTCTTCTGACAGGCCCAGCCATGAATCAGCTGCTTATTTCTATAATTAAGAGTGTTTTCTTGCCAAGCAAGTGGAGGTGTTATCAGTGGGAAATTTTGGAACAGTGCTTTGTGAGACAAGACATAGGAAGACAAAACTGTCAATTCCAGACAGTAAATAAGAGTTATATGAGTAAATAGCAAAAATTCTAGTCTGGGAGGAGTTTAGAAGAAAGAGTTCACATTCAGTCAGTATGATGCTCCAAAAAGGCATTTGGGGAGATACATGCCAGTGGAAGTGTGTCCCAGGCAGCACTAGTGGTAGAGAACCCGCCTGCCGATGCAGGGGATGAGAGAGGCAGGTTCCACCCCTGGATAGGGAAGATCCTCGGAGGAGGGCATGGCAGTCCACTCCAGTACTCTTGCCTGGAGAATCCCATGGACAGAGGACCCTGGCGGGCGACAGTCCATAGGGTTGCAAAGAGGTGGACATCACTTAAATGACTTAGCATGCACACATAGAGTTTTTGCTTTTCATTTTTTTAGAATGCCTTTTTCTCTATTTGATGTAATTTATTTTATTATAGAAATATTCATAAGATCAAAATAGACTTCAAGAGTGGAGTGGGGAGGTCAGTTAAGAGGCTGAACATTAAACCAGACCAGCCATGATGCTGGTTCGGCTATGGTGGTAGCAGATGTGATGAGAAGTGGTCAGATTCTGGATGTATGTTTTCTGTCTGCACCCTCACTCTCAAACCCCATGCTTCAATTTTTTTTTAAATTAATTTATTTATTTTAATTGGAGGCCAGTTATTTTACAACCCATGCTTCAATTTTACATGTGATCTGTGTCGTGGGACTCCGTCCATTCATTCACTCATATGTATTTTACACACGCCCTGTAGGCACGAACACTATCGAACACCAAGGGCTAAGAGGGGAGTCAAGGCGATGCTCCTGTTCTCTGTCTCACATGGGAATCCATACAGCTTTAAAAAATGTAAGGGCTTTGCTGGTTTATGCTGCTTCTATAATCTAGATAGGCTTTCTCAGCATCCCAAGTTTACTTGATGGTTTCACTCTCTGCCCTTTTGGTTCATTTTTTAATTCTTTTTTGCCTGTTTGTATATGGGAGAGAGAAGATTATGCCTGCATTTTTTATTTGTTTTGATGAGTTTTGCTTTTAAAAATCACATACTTGTGAAGAGTTAATCTTTAGAGTTGCTTTGCTTTCCTTAGAAGATAAATATTACCTAACCTATCTGCCTACCAATGCAGGAGATGTGGGTTCGATCCCTGGGTTGGAAAGATCCCCTGGAAAAGGAAATGACAATCTGCTCCAGTATTCTTGCTGGAGAAATCCCATTGACAGAGGAGCCTGGTAGGCTACAGTCCATGGGATCACAAAAGAGCCAGGCATGATTTAGCAACTAAACATTTGCAAGGAAGAGTTCCATTGACTTTGTGCCTAATTCTAAGAAAGTCTCTAGAATTTATACTGTCTAGTTAATCAGAACTGATCTATGGGAAAAGGGTAAAATCCACCTCTCTAGTTAAAAGCACCATTCACAACACTAAGTGAAACACAGGTTTTCACAGCAAATGTTTTAACAAATATAATTTGTTACAACAAAAATTTGTGGCCTTAAGGCACAATTCAGCCACCCTAACAACTACTAGAAGAGACTTTTCAACTTATAGACAAGCTTCTTATCTCCTTCAGTAAATAGAAACTCACTTCATAATAACAAAATAAAAAATAAGAATAGATTTAACTTAAATTTCACGGTAAATTAAATTTTATTTCCAATTTTCTTAATTAGACTTAGATAGAAACTCAACTTCACAGAAAAATGATATCAAATTACTATTTTAAGTGAATGATACCCTTCTTTCTTTAAGC
>SJYX01014947.1:8683-30574 GCA_006410675.1 Oreotragus oreotragus | reverse complement strand
CAATGGACATGAGTTTGAGTAAGCTCTGGGAGTTGTTGATGGACAGGGAGGCCTGGCATGCTACAGTCCACGGAGTCACAGAGTTGGACATGACTGAGCGACTGAACTGAACTGACCTAATGACTGATTTGGGCTTCCTTGGTGCTCAGAGGTCAAGAACCTGCCTACCAAAGCAGGAGAAGTAGGTTAGATCCCTGAGTCAGGAAGACCCCTTGGAAGAGGAAATGGCAACCCTCTCTAGTATTCTTGCCTGGGAAATCCCACAGACAGAGGAGCCTGGCGGGGCTACAATCCATGGGGCTGCAAGAGTTGGACATGTCTTAGTGAATAAACAGCAACAATATGGTTGATTCAGGCCACTGTATAGCAGAAACCAAAACAACATTGTAAAGCAATTATACCCCAATTTAAAAATAAATTTTAAAAAGATGTTCATGGACTCATGTCAGTATGAAATCTGGTTAAAATGAGTTGGGAGTTGGTGCTTTAGAGAGTGATCCAATGAACTGAGTCTATGAGAATAATATCTTGGACACAAAAAAAGGGCACTGAATTGAAAATAAACTTTTTAAAGAAAATCAAAACTAGTTTCTTTAGGAAACTTTCAAGTTTTAAAATTAACCAGTTTCTCTTTTGAATCAGCACAGGTGCTGTAGGATACGAGTCACTGCCTACCATGCTACCTTTTGTCCTGTTTGGGGGCCTTTTTGTCCTCATTGGTAAGTCCTTGATTGACATTTAGCACTGTTTGTAAGGTGTCCACAAAAACATCTAGCCCCATCTAGCCCAGTCATAAATCAGAAATGGTAGTGATTATATGTCATGGGGTTGGGGGTGGGCTCTTCTGACAGGCCCAGCCATGAATCAGCTGCTTATTTCTATAATTAAGAGTGTTTTCTTGCCAAGCAAGTGGAGGTGTTATCAGTGGGAAATTTTGGAACAGTGCTTTGTGAGACAAGACATAGGAAGACAAAACTGTCAATTCCAGACAGTAAATAAGAGTTATATGAGTAAATAGCAAAAATTCTAGTCTGGGAGGAGTTTAGAAGAAAGAGTTCACATTCAGTCAGTATGATGCTCCAAAAAGGCATTTGGGGAGATACATGCCAGTGGAAGTGTGTCCCAGGCAGCACTAGTGGTAGAGAACCCGCCTGCCGATGCAGGGGATGAGAGAGGCAGGTTCCACCCCTGGATAGGGAAGATCCTCGGAGGAGGGCATGGCAGTCCACTCCAGTACTCTTGCCTGGAGAATCCCATGGACAGAGGACCCTGGCGGGCGACAGTCCATAGGGTTGCAAAGAGGTGGACATCACTTAAATGACTTAGCATGCACACATAGAGTTTTTGCTTTTCATTTTTTTAGAATGCCTTTTTCTCTATTTGATGTAATTTATTTTATTATAGAAATATTCATAAGATCAAAATAGACTTCAAGAGTGGAGTGGGGAGGTCAGTTAAGAGGCTGAACATTAAACCAGACCAGCCATGATGCTGGTTCGGCTATGGTGGTAGCAGATGTGATGAGAAGTGGTCAGATTCTGGATGTATGTTTTCTGTCTGCACCCTCACTCTCAAACCCCATGCTTCAATTTTTTTTTAAATTAATTTATTTATTTTAATTGGAGGCCAGTTATTTTACAACCCATGCTTCAATTTTACATGTGATCTGTGTCGTGGGACTCCGTCCATTCATTCACTCATATGTATTTTACACACGCCCTGTAGGCACGAACACTATCGAACACCAAGGGCTAAGAGGGGAGTCAAGGCGATGCTCCTGTTCTCTGTCTCACATGGGAATCCATACAGCTTTAAAAAATGTAAGGGCTTTGCTGGTTTATGCTGCTTCTATAATCTAGATAGGCTTTCTCAGCATCCCAAGTTTACTTGATGGTTTCACTCTCTGCCCTTTTGGTTCATTTTTTAATTCTTTTTTGCCTGTTTGTATATGGGAGAGAGAAGATTATGCCTGCATTTTTTATTTGTTTTGATGAGTTTTGCTTTTAAAAATCACATACTTGTGAAGAGTTAATCTTTAGAGTTGCTTTGCTTTCCTTAGAAGATAAATATTACCTAACCTATCTGCCTACCAATGCAGGAGATGTGGGTTCGATCCCTGGGTTGGAAAGATCCCCTGGAAAAGGAAATGACAATCTGCTCCAGTATTCTTGCTGGAGAAATCCCATTGACAGAGGAGCCTGGTAGGCTACAGTCCATGGGATCACAAAAGAGCCAGGCATGATTTAGCAACTAAACATTTGCAAGGAAGAGTTCCATTGACTTTGTGCCTAATTCTAAGAAAGTCTCTAGAATTTATACTGTCTAGTTAATCAGAACTGATCTATGGGAAAAGGGTAAAATCCACCTCTCTAGTTAAAAGCACCATTCACAACACTAAGTGAAACACAGGTTTTCACAGCAAATGTTTTAACAAATATAATTTGTTACAACAAAAATTTGTGGCCTTAAGGCACAATTCAGCCACCCTAACAACTACTAGAAGAGACTTTTCAACTTATAGACAAGCTTCTTATCTCCTTCAGTAAATAGAAACTCACTTCATAATAACAAAATAAAAAATAAGAATAGATTTAACTTAAATTTCACGGTAAATTAAATTTTATTTCCAATTTTCTTAATTAGACTTAGATAGAAACTCAACTTCACAGAAAAATGATATCAAATTACTATTTTAAGTGAATGATACCCTTCTTTCTTTAAGCGAATGATACTCTTCTTTCTTATCTTCCTAAACAAAAGCTGTTATGAATTCAGATGTTTACATTTCCAGAAGCACTTGTGTCAGAGGTGTCTTAAAAATTTTCTTGAAGTTTTTACTTAAAACTCTACTGGCACTTTTCATGCTGATGAAGATTGCAGCAAATGTTTTTGAGACCTATAAGACCTGATTGTCATAATACTTTGAACAAAGTTTAGAATTAAGGGTAGTATTCAATTTTTTTTTAAGGTTGGACTAGAGTGGGAAGAGGGAATCTTCTGTTCTGCTCTGTCTAGTGAGCCATTCTGGGGTCTTGGAGAGGGGTTTGGGAGGATTAAGCCTATGGCTTTGCCATTGGTTTAGTGATACTCATGAGCGCAACTCGAGCAGTGTTTCCTCGAAGGCTTCAGGCGAATTATCATTCTGCCCTGCAGGCACTTCTAGGGGCTCACACTCGTTCACTCACACGATGAGTCCTCGCCTGCACTTCCGCCTGTACCATGGCTGCTACGGCGACATCACGACCATGGAGACCCCTGGTGTCCCCTGTGATAGCACCAGGATGATTGCCTGCGGTGAGTGTAAGGCCATGCAAGCGTCTAGCTAGCCTCCTTCCATCATTTTCAGATTCTTTCTTAGGAAGTAGCTTAATTTTGAGAAGTTCATTTTTATAGCTGCATTATCAAAATTAAAAACTAGAGGAAAACAGAATCCCGACCCATCTAACAAACTTCTTCTGTTTTCCCTTCATCCTTTCCAAACCTGACACAGATGTGTTTACCTCTACATAGTAAAACATCCGTTTCTGGCTCTGTTTTCCGTCTATTGCTGGGTTTGCTTCACGTTACAACATGAGCGTCTTGGGCAAGGCTCCCTGTATGTCCTCTCCTGGTCTTCTGTTCCAAAAACTCTTCATGTTGTCTCAGTATTAGCATGTCAGAGTTTGAAGCAACTGCAAGGTCAATCTAATTCTACCTTCCCAATTTACAGATGAGACAACTGAGGCTTAGCAAGGAGGAAGGACTTCCCAAGGTTCCGGGGCTAAGTAGCAGCAGAACCAGACTCAAACTTAGGTTGGCCGACTTCATGTCCAACACTTCCCCTCTTGCACCAAATGTGGCTGAAAACAGAAGAACAATAAAGAAAGTGAAAGTGATATCCATCTGGGCTGTGGACCTTTCTGGGTTTATGCAATGAGAGATCAAAAATGTCCTAAAATGGTTGTTCCAAGCCTGAGGAGCTACAGTCAGGAGCTGTGATTTACTTATTAAACTGAAAAAAAGTTCTCTTATGAAGTGGAGAACACCATTTATTTTCTATTGATGCAGGCATCCGTGGTTCTGAGATGTTTGCTGAGATGGATTTGAAGGCCTTACAGTCTTACCAAATTCTGATCAAAGAAATTGGACTGCGGCACTGCGTGGACCCTGCTCTCATTGCAGCCATCATCTCTAGAGAAAGCCACGGTGGAACCATCCTGCTGGATGGCTGGGACCACACGGGACTTAAATTTGGCCTGATGCAGGTACTCAACCAGAAGCTTTTCATCAGGCCCACTCCATCCTTCCTGATAGATTATTTGCATCTATTTGCATTTATCCTAGGCTTTAAAACACTGGTATGTGCATGGTTTCTGCTGGTAATTCTGTAACATGTCGAGATATACCAGTTATTTGATATCTTTTTTAAAAAGTATCTTTCGGATGTTATAACTACAATTTGCAATGAATACTATGCAATATACTTAAATTGAGAAAATCTTATTTAAAAAAAGGGCACTATTACTAGTATCCACTTGAGGTTCATGAAATAGTACATTTCATCCATGTAGATCAAAACATTATAGTGAAGTCCTACTTGAACCAAATTGTTCGTTAGGCAATTTGGAGGAAAGGGACTCAAATTTTCAGAATATTTGCTTCCAGGCTTTTACTATTTATTTATTTTAAAATTCATATTTAATTATTTTTTTGGCTGTGTCGCACAGCTTGTAGGATCTTTGTTCCCTGACCAGGGATTGAACCTGGGCCCTGGAGGTGAAGTCACCAAATCCCAACCATTGGACCACCAGGGAATTCCACCAGGCTTTATTTTGAATGGTCTGAGAAACCCAGACTTCCAGTCTCCCCACTTAGAAAAAAGATACTTTTGACTGCAAATATCTAGACTTTGGGTGCTCATTATTTGTTTTAAAACAACTTTTTCCTTTATTTATTTGTTAATATTTGAATGCTTAACTAAAACTATGCCACACCCAGTTCTCCAAAATCTTACTTTGTTTTTCAGACTCTCTTTCCTACAAAAGAAAGGGCATTTAGAATTGATTCTGTGGAAAAAGAGAAAAGGGGCAAGGCGGTGCCCATGACCTTGAACATAAGGAGTAGAAATCAGGACAACAGAAACCTGTCTTGTTCCATTCAGATGCTGACATTCTTATCTGAATTTTCTAGCTTGATAAAAACATTCATCATCCTGTTGGTACCTGGGATGGCAAAGAACACCTTTTGCAGGCTGTTGGGATTCTCACAGACAGAATTAAGGCAATCCAGAAAAAATTCCCCAGCTGGAGTGTGGCTCAGCACCTCAAAGGTAGGCCAGATGTGTAGTGCTTTGTTTAGAAGAGCGGTGGGTGAGGGAGCCCTGAAGGCCGGGTGTGCCCTGGGTATTCCTGGGCCCAGGCCCACCAGGGCAGCCCTGGACCTGGGAGGAGCCTGAACGCTCTCTGGAGCACTGAGCTCCTCTTCTTTTCTGCTTCCATTCCCCTTCTGCCAGACATTGGGGTTCCTTTTACATCTCTCCTTGGTTCTCCTTTTTAAAAAACATTTACTTATTCATGGCTGTGCTGGGTCTCCATTGCTGCACGCAGGATTTTCTATAGTTGTGGTAACTGGAGGCTACTCTCTGGTTGCGGTGCACAGGCTTCTCACTGTGGAGGCGTGGTGGCATGGGCCCCAGGCATGCGGGCTTCAGCAGCTGCAGCACATGGGCTCGGGAACTGCGGCTCGGGAGCTCCAGAGCACAGGCTCGGTAGTTGTGGGTCACAGGCTTAGTTGCCCCCATGGCCTGTGGGATCTTCCAGGACCAGGGATCGAACCCATGTCCCCTGGCTGGGCAGGGGATTTTTAACCACTGAACCACCAGGGAAGACTTCTCCTTGGTCCTTGAGCCAATCACTGGTCCTTGAGTGATCCCCTGAGAGTTAGTGTGATCGTTTAAAAGAAATGTTTGCCTTTCTCTGATGGGTTTTTTCCCTCTGGTGCAAGAAACTGTTGCCCACTTTCTGAATTGTTGGAATGAATGTTCACCCCGTGAGCATCCTCAGTGACAGCAGGGCTTTAAGTACCATGATGTGTCCAGAAAAAGATGCCTTCTAAGCTGATCACAGACCACCTCAGGTTCAGCATCTCCCAAAGTGAATCAGCTCACTTTGCCTGCTCGTTCAGTTGTACCTGACTCTTTTCGACCCCACGGACTGTAGCCCACCAGGCTCCTCTGTCCGTGGGCTTTCCCAGGCAGGAATACTGGAGAAGGTTGCCATTTCCTTCTCCAGGGAATCTTCCCAACCCAGGGATCCCACATCTCTTGCATCTCCTGCATTGGCAGGTGGGTTCTTTACCAGCTGAGCCATGGGGAAGCAAATTAACTCACTAGCCTCCCATTATACATTTGCTTTTTCTTTGTATTTTCTGTCTCTGTGGAAGGCACCATAATATATCCAGTCATCCTGGCCTGAACAACCAATCGTTTTCTGGTTCCTTCTCCTTTTACATTCAACCACACCTCCTATGGACCCATCATATGCAAATACCTCTCTCCTTCCACGCTCTACAGCCTGATTTTTGAATAAACAGTTTCTAGGCACCATAATATACCCAGTCATCCTGGCCAGAACAACTAGATTGTTTTCTGAGGTTCCCTGGTTCCTTTTCCTTTTATATTCAACCACACCTCCTACGGACCCAGCATATGCAAGTACCTCTCTCCTTCCACACTTTACAGCCTGATTTTTGAATAAACAGTTTCTATATTCTATTTCAAGGTCCTAGGAGGCAGGGATCAGGACCAGGGGTCTTTTTCTCTAGACATCCAAGCAGAGCATGGTTATGTTAAACACATGAGTAACTACTGAAGATTAACCTTCTAGGGTATATAACACACACATGCATACTGCACACATACCCCTACAAAGAAATGAGTACGTCTCGGGCATCACTGTGCAGTGTGCAAGTCAGTATGGCACCCATCCTGGTGCACCGTAGTTGCTTAAAAATACTTATTGAATGAATGAATGAGTGAATAAATGAGTTATTGAGTGACGGAGACAATGTTACAAGTATTCTCAGAGTGAAGATTGATAAAGAAATGAGAAGCAAATCTGACTTTTGCAGCAAGAAAACAAAAGCCTCTAGAAAAAGAGAGACAGAAGGAAAGCAACCTGGAATTTTCTCAATGACTCTTGAGGAAGTAGATCCTCTGAGGAGGGGAGGAAGGGGGAAAGAAGATCTGGGACTGTGCTTTTGGAGATTTGCTCATAGCTTACTTCTGTTGAAAGTTAATTTTTCAACTTGAACCTCTGGTTTCATTTCAGGTGGTCTCTCAGCCTTCAAGTCAGGAACTGAAGCCATTGCCACCTCTGCAGACATACAGGCTGACTATGCCAATGATATTTTAGCCCGAGCTAAGTTCTATAAGAAACATGGCTTCTAGACAAAGCTCCATGGGTGAGCCAGGATGGTAGGTGCTCATATGGCCCCTCTTTGAGGATTTGATAAGGTTGTGTTGTACCCAATGCTGGCAAAGGAATGGTTGCACTTAAGACAAAAAATTCATTTCCTACTCTTCTTCATGCAAACAAGCATAAAAAAAAAAGGAAAATCCATCCAGTTCACATTATGTTTCCCATGAGATATATATAGATATATGCATAATTACTGTGCAGTAAAAGTGAATATCACAGTAAATGATGTATTCTTACCATATTCTTAGGAATAAGTCTGCCTATTCCAGCAGGGCCTCATTTTAGCCCAAGACTTTTCTTTTCTTGACTACACCACACGGCATGTGGGATCTTAGTTCCCTGACCAAGGATCGAACCTGTGCCCCCTGCAGTAGAAGCACCACTGGACCACCAGGAAGTCCTAGCTCATGATTTCAGTGCCCACATACTCCCTGTCTTATCAGAATTACTAATAAGAAGAGAGCCTGACCTGAGCCTTGGACCTCTTCCCAGCATCTGCTCAAGCCCCTGGAGCTTTGCTTGTGAGGGATGCCTGACTCATAAGCCAACCTGGGAGACGGTGGCTGCTGCTACTGCTGCTAAGTCACTTCAGTCGTGTCCGACTGTGTGTGACCCCATAGACAGCAGCCCACCAGGCTCCCCCGTCCCTGGGATTCTCCAGGCAAGAACACTGGAGTGGGTTGACATTTCCTTCTCCAACACATGAAATTGAAAATCGAAAGTGAAGTCACTCAGTCATGTCCGACTCTTCGCGACCCCATGGACTGCAGCCCACCAGGCTCCTCCATCCATGGGATTTTCCAGGCAAGAGTACTGGACTGGGGTGCCATCACAGGGTGGAATTTGCTCCCTGGGCACCTGAGAGCCAACCTTAGCAAAGCTAATCCTCCTCAAGGACCGCATCCCTCAGGCCCACTCCTGCCTCCTATGTCTTCTTCTTCTTTGATGAAGATCCAGGGACTGGCTTCTCTTCTTCCCTCTTTCGTCAGTAGTTGCTGCCACATGCTCTTTCAACGGGTCCATTCTCCACAAAATGTGACTGAAGATAAGCATATTGGGCCTGAATTTGTTATGATTCTTTAGGTGCAAGTAAAAGCCAATCCTTGAAATTTTAAGCAATAAAAGGAAATTACTGAAAGGCTATCAAAAGGCTCACAGAGCCAATGAGAAGATCAAGGACAAGAAGAGAAACCAGGCAACTCTGGACTCTGGGTAGCAGGAACCAGTTGACCGTGCTTTGTAGCAGCCTACTGCATGAAGCAACTAGTGCGCTCACTGCATAAATGAACTCCAATGCCTTTTTCTCCCATCCTTTCACCATTCTTCTTCATGTTTATTGTCCCAGGGGAGAGAGTCTGATGAACTATTTTGGATCATACACATACCCATGGGCTGGCTGCTTTGCTTTTTGGTCTTGCCCAGACCACCTATCGGGGGAAGAGACATTCCTCCTGAAACCTCAGGTAGAGTGCGGCTTTTACTTCCATACTTAGGAGAAAACACCAGTAACATGTTGGATTGTAAAGTTCTCAAAGTCCCTGCCAATGTGATCCCTGCTGGGCTTCTTCAGAGATGTTTGATGAATGTTTCTATGCATAACTTTTTTTCTGAGGAGGAATCAAAATCATATCCACCTGACTTCCCTGGTCCAGTGGATAAGAATCTGCCTGTCAATATAGGGACAGGGGTTCGATCCCTGGTCTGGGAGGATCCCACCTGCTCTGAGACTACTGAGTCTGTGTGCTGCAACTGCTGAGCCCTTATGCCTTACAGCCTGTGCTCCACAGAAAGAGAAGTCATCGCAATAAGAAGCCCTTGCACGGCAACAAAGAGTAGCCCCCACTCACCGAGACTAGAGAAAGCCCTCGAGCAGCAACCAAGGCTCAGCACAGCCAAAAAAAAATCATAACCGCCTACATCTGAGCCCCCCTGGAGAAAGCCAGGTAAACCCTTCTCTGCTCAATGACCTCTCAACCCTGCCTGAAGATGTGACCCAGGCAGAACTGGGACCCCTGTATTTCACTGGGGCAGAGCCAATAGTGTGGCAGCCCTGCAGTATACAGGCCAGCATCTTCTATGATCAGATGAGGACCATGCTGTATCAGCTGTTAAATATTTTGATTATTATCTCTGCATATAGGCAATCCACGACATTCTTTAGACATTCACTTTGCTCAAGAATGATTTCTTCTGTGGGGGAAACCACAAACATGTTCTCCATTTAATTGCAAACTCCTTCAGTGTCGCCACTAAAACAATAAAGTACACCCAGGTGAGATCATGTCAAAATAATTTAAAGACAAAAAACAGTATGATGACTTATGACTGAGATACCAGATGTTGTAGAGGAGAGTCCATATTTAAGGTGTCATAGTTTGGTTACCATAGAAGTAAACCCTGACCCTGACCCTCAGGTGCAGGTGGTTTATTTGAGCAGTGCAGGGAATGCTGGTATGAAGTGGCTCAGGGATACAGGGAAGGGAAGACAACTCACAAAACATATGTCATCAAGCTGGCTACCACAGTGGGCACTGGAGTTTGGTCCTCCAAGCAAACATCAAGGAATTGTACAAAACACACACTGCAGAATTATTAATATTACACTCTAGGGTCAAGGAGCTGGGATATTTATGCATCAGATTCTAAGAGCCATTGATTATCTGCCTGTTGAGGGAAGAGCAGGTTAATTCTTTGCTCTTCTGGTCTGCCGTGCAACTAGGCGGTGTACTTACCTGCACTTCCAAGGGAAGGAGGCCGTAGATGCCGACATGCAGATCCTGGCAGTTGTAAATCAACTGAGGATCCTGAAATGTCTAGGGACATAGGAAGGCCCTTGCTTGTGTATAGGGCACTCTCTGGAAAACCTCTCTTTCCTCCCTCTAGCATGTGCTGTTGCTTCAGTCGTGTTCAACTCTTTGTTATCCTATGGACTGTAGCCCGCCAGGCTCCTCTGTCTATGGATTTTCCAGGCAAGAATACCGGAGTGGGTTGCCATGCCCTCCTTTGGGGGATCTTCCCGACACAGGGATTGAACCCATGACCCTTATTGCTCCTGTGTGTTCAATCACTGGTCAGGGAACTAAGATCCTGACCATCTCCCCGACCCCAAAATAAACCTCACAAAGGCCTGGAACAGAAGCTCGCTTTAGTCAAAGGAACACAAAGGAAGGCCTGGCCAATGAGGGAGAGAAAACACAAAGAACAAAACACAGATTAAAGTGTGAAAGGAATTATGCCACGTGGACATTCCTGTTGCTTGGGTTCACTCAATACGTTTCTCAGAAAAGCTGTGCTGTTTATTTTTAAGAAGATGTAAGGTTAAAATATGGCTGAAGCTTTAAAAATGTGAAGGGCAGAAAGGGATGGGGAGGCATGGTTTCTGATTGTGCCTTTGAGGTTAAAGAGCCTGAATGCTTTACAACAGGGGTCCCCAACCTCCAGGATCTAATGCCTGGTGATCTGAAGTGGAGCTGATGTAATAATAGTAATAAAGTGCACAATAAATGTAATGCACTTGAATCATCCTGAAACCACATCCCCACCCCCAGTCCGTGGAAACATTGTCTTCCAGGAAACTGGTCCCCGGTGCCAAAAAGGTTAGGGACCACTGTTTTACACGAATCTGCAGGCTCTGGCATCCTGAGAAGGGCTGCACACCATTAGCCACCGGAATCTGGGTGTGAATTACTTCTCATTTCTGTTTCACTTGTTTATCTTTTTTGCTGGTTGCCTGGGGTTGAATTCCCATTTGATTGACAAGCTCAAATTTAACAGCAGCAAAGAGTAGCAACACCACTCCAGTGCTTGGCTTTGTCAAATCCAGTTTGAGTGTAATTATCATTGAAGAAAAACAGCTTTTCTCATTTTTTAAAGAATGAAATAAGTTGCTGGAGGCTGTTCACTGTAATTTGAAACTAGCAAAACCATATGGAGCCATGACTGTGAGCATCCCATCTTATCTGTTTGCACATCCCAAGTCAATGTTGTGAAAATCAACAGGTCTGGCTTCCCTAATTCTCCGTGTGGCTCTGTTCCTAACTGTGCCTTCTCCTAGCCTACCTAATTCTCGCTCCCACTATGCCCTTCACTCAGTCGCTCACACTCATGATCCTCCCTCTGCAGGATCTGTGCTCCTCCACCTGTTCCCCAGGCTGTCTGCCCCTTCTGACCTCTTAGGTCTACACAAACCCCTCCGTTTCCTAAGGCTCTTCCATGGGCTTGGCGTTCCCTCCTGCTGCCTCTATTCCCCAGCCTTCCGTCACTACTTCCTGCCTTTTTCCTGTACTGAATTCTAAAATTAAGATAAAGACATGTTACAAAGTCAACTCTCGGTCAAGGTATTTCAAAGATGTGCTACTTCTGACTTAAGGAACTGGAGCCAGAGAATCTGGATTAGCCTTTTCACAGGTAAAGAACAAAAATTCCTTATCGCTTACAGCTTTGAGGAGGTTTTTTGGAGTCCTCTCTAAAGAAAAAGAGTTCCCTGCTCAGGTATCCTCTGAGCTTTGTGTCCATGGATCTAAAATAAAAATGATCAGATAAAAATTTTGTTCCAATACGTGTTCCTATCCTTTATTAAAGTTATAGAAAGCATACTAATTAGGTTAAATTGGATTATGCACACACATTTTTAGTTTCATTTTCTTGCAAAAATATAATTAACGGATCTTAGGATTGTCCTGGGTTCTGGAAAGTTTTGACAAGAGTATCTTAGGGGAAAAAGATACATCTTAAGTGCAGTACAGTTTTGAAGGTATTGTTGTGGGGTTTATGAGTGAACAAAACACAGTTTTCCTCACAGTTGCTCAACACTGCGGTGCTTGCGAAGACTTTCCTATATGTGCAGTGCATGGGTTGTTTTAGTTTCTGTTATCTATCTTTCTAGCATCTGTCTATGCTCTTATTTACAGAGCAGTGCTAAGAGATAGGGTCTATTACCATGTTGTCTCATATACTCGGCATTCTTTGAAGACAGGTGAAGAGCATGAGGCTCTATGGATGGTTCTGGGCCTTGGGGTCTTCTCAGGGGGATCTGGGGAGAGTGTCTACACTATGGAGATCTGTGGAGGCCTTAACTATCATCACCAGGGAAGACCTCTGAAAAGTCCCGAGGTCTAGTACCCCCAGTGAGAGCAGAGTTAGAGAGGGAAGTTGTGAGAGTCATGGGTATCTTCAGAGTATGGAAGATGCAATTTGAGAGGAGAGAAGCCTTCTGCTCAAAGAGCAAAGAGGTGAATGTCCACCTGAGAGTGTGTTTCAATAGCAGCTTTGTATGCAAAGCGTACATTAGTACCCCTATTAGTAAAGGTGTTACTCACTGAATACTGATCAGTTATGGCAAATTAATCTTATTCTCTAATGAATGTACCATGTATGTGAAAGTCGCTCAGTTGTGTTTGACTCTTTTCGACTGCAGACTGCAGCCTGCCAGGCTCCCCTGTCCATGGGATTCTCCAGGCAAGAATACTGGAGTGGGTTGCCAGTTCCTCCTCCAGGGAATCTTCCTGACTCAGGGGTTGAATCCATGTCTCCTGCATTAGCAGGCATATTCTTTATCACTGAGCCACCAGGGAAGCCCCCATAATTGACACATAATACTGTCTAAGTTTAACGTATACAGCACAATGATGTGATTTACACATTTTATGAAATGATGATCACAATGAATTTAGTTCATGTCCATCATCTCATGATGACAGATTAAAAAGAAAAAAATTTAACTTGTGAAGAGAACTCTTAGGATCTACTCTCTTACAAACTTTCAAATACATCATACAGGGGTGTTAACAAGTTATCACATGGTACATTACCTCCCAGGATTTATTTGCTTATAACTGGAAGTTTGGATCTTTGCCTATGGTAACCACAAACCTGATCTCTCTTCCTATGAGCTGTTTCTTTCTTTTTATAAAGAGTCCCCATATTAATTATATCATACACCATTAGTCTTTCTCTGTCTGACTTATTTCATTTAGCATAATGCTGTCAAGGTCCATTCCTGTTGCTGCAAACGATAGGATTTCCTTCTTTTTATGGCTGAATAATATGGGGCTTCCCAGGTGGTGCAGTGGTAAAGAAGTGGCCTGCCAATTGGAGACATAAGAGACAATGGTTCAGTCCTGGAGTCAAGAAGATCTCCTGGAGGAGGGCATGGCAACCCATTCCAGCATTCTTGCCTGGAGAATCCCATGGACAGAGGAACCTGGAGGGCTACAGTCCAAAGGATCACAAAGAGTCAGACACAACTGCAGTGATTTAGCATGCAATGCTCATTATACAACCACATTGTTTATCCATTCAGCCACTGATGGACACTTAGGTTATTTCCATGTCTTGGTTATTGTAAATAATGCTGCTATGAACATGGGGGTACAGAAGAGACGCCCAGAGACAAAGGGGGAGTCTAGTTGGGGAACAAGAGTGTGTATCTGAGTGTGCTCTGGTGGGGGCTGGAGGATGGTCCAAAAAGACTGTAGTTCAGGGACACAAAGGGCTCTGGTGGGAAAGAGGTGGGACTAATGGCAGAGAAGACCTTGGTGGCCAAGATAAGGAAGCCAGAGCGGATGAGGTGGAATGAAGAAGATGAGTGACGATTAGGAGGACACAGTGGCTAGGGCATTCTTGAGCAAAGTGGTGAGGCCAGCCGTGGGAGCTGGAAATGCCAGTGAGAAGGGAGGGGCAAAACAAAAGCCAGTGATGAGGTGGGAAAGTGTGGTGGGGCAGGACCCACCAGTGAGAAGGGAGACAATGAGGGGAGCATGGACAGGTGCAGTGAGGGAAAATGGGCCTGTGGAAGGCACTCCAGCAGAGGCTGGGAGACCTTGTAGAGCCTGAGGTGGAGGCTGGTGTCAGGGAGGCTCAGCAAGAGGGCTGTGGACACTGAAGTGGGAACAGTGGAAGCAGCATTTTCTCCAGGCTCCCAAACAGCAGAATGCCAGCTCTGGGAGATTCCATAAATGTACATGTATGAAGACACCTCACAGCCAGATAACAACATGCAATTGTTGACAGTGGCCCTTATCAGGGGCGTCCTTGGGAAGGCAGAGGGCACGGCGCAAGCCTCAGACAGGGAGGAGCAGGGGCAGGGTGTCCTGGTGGGGCAGCAGCACCTGATGGTTATCCTCACCCTGTTCCCTTCACCCCGTTCCTCACCCCCATGGCTTGACCTCATATTCTCTTCCCTGGAGATTCCCCTCACATGTCATGCCAAGCCATCCTGAGGGCCTGGAATTGCACCAGCCATGCTGGGAAACAGAATACAGAAAGCAGGGAAGTGATGGATCCCCCTGCACAGACGAGAAAGGAAGACTTGGACCACTTGAGTTTCTTTCTGGCAAGTTCTCCAAGCAGAGGAACCCAGATTGGGTTACCTGTGGTGAAGCTAGGAGCACAGAGATACTCTAAAGAGGTGGAGCTGAGTGAAATGATCTTAAGGAGAGATCCTAGCAGCTTAGACCATGAGAGCAACAAGAATTAGCATCAGGGGACTTCCCTGGTGGTCCAGCAGAATCCACCTTGCAATGCAGGCGACTTGGGTTCAACCACTGGTCAGAGAACTAAGATTCCACATGTCATGGGGCAACTAAGCCCAAGCTGCAACTCTTGAGCCCGTGCAATGCAATGAAAGAACCTGCATGACACAACAAAGTGCCCCAACTAAGACCTGACACAACCAAAAAAAAAAAAAAAAGAATTAGCATTGAGAGTGCTGGCTCGCTGCAGACCAAAAGACACATCTGGAGCTTGGTAAGTTCCCTTTATTGCATCTCAGAAAAAGTTCTTTGGGAAGGACTTTACAGGATTTGGGCTTTTATTAGATGATTTTGATGAGTGTTCAAAGAAGCAGGGGTTGCTCAGGATTGGATGCTGTCAGGAAAAAGATGGCTCTATGACTGGTGTCTTCATTAATTTCATCTAGAAGGTGAGAGGGAAGAAGTGAGGCTGAAGCTATGTGACGAGGAGCAGCAGCCCCCACGTTACCCAGAAGAGGGGAATGTTCAGTCATTTTTCTGGCTTGAACAATATTGGTGTTTTCAACTATGCTCAGACATGATTATACAATGAGTTTGTTTTTGTCTTGATCTGTCAGTCACAGATGGAGAAGGAAATGTCAGCCTACTACAGTATCCTTGCCTGGAGAAGCCAATGGACAGAGGAGCCTGGTGGGCTACAGTCCATGGGGTCGCAAGAGTCGAACACAACTTAGCAACTAAACCACCATCAGTCACACACTGGCTTTATCTGATGTTGGTGATCTTTGAAATCGCTCCAGCTCCTAGACACACCAAGGTGTGATGGTTCCAAGCCAGCTCCTGACTGTCAGAGTTGTTTTTCTCTAATGATCCTCCTTGGCCAAAGACAAAGTCAGACCACAGGCATGAATCCATGACAGCCAGATTTTTCACTTGTTAAGAGTTTGCTGATTCAGGGAATTCCCTGGGGGTCCAGCAGTTAGGACCACTGGAGGGGGCATGGGTTCCATCTCTGGTTGGGGAATTAAGATCTCAAATGCCATGGGGTGTGGAAAAAAAGAAAAACAAAACAGCAAAGTTTGCCAGGTGAGACCAGGAAGATGTCCAGAGGGCATAGTCTTTATTGGACCAGAGCTAACGCCCCCTCTTCTGTCATAGGATGAGTTGCTGAGTCATCTGATGTGACAGTGACTGCACAGCAGTATTTACAATTTTGGACAGGATACAATGACAAAAAATAGAAGGCAGGAAGAGAAGGGGATGACAGAGGATGAGATGGTTAGATGGCATCACCAACTCAACGGGCATGATTTTGGACAAACTCCAGGAGACAGTCAAGGACAGGGAAGCCTGGCGTGCTGCAGTTCATGGGGCTGCAAAAAGCTGGACATGACTTAGCAGCTGAACAGTAACAACCATGACCAACCATAACACAGGCAAGTACCAGAAACCAAAGGATCACGTCTTGTGACAAGTCTTACAAAGCCAGAGTCCCAGATTATAAAACCCAAGCAATGAACACACTGAAAACATCCCAGAATCCAGCAGGGTCCTTTAGAGAATCAGGTGTTTTATTTACCCTTATATCTACAGTTGTGCTTGCCCTGTAGTATGTAAATACAATGAGAAATACACCGCCTCACCCCCAGCCACCACCAGTTGAGAGGAAATCAAGGTGTTCAAAGGGGCTTTGAACATCCTGTCTAGTCTTGTCAGAACTGCATTGCTGGCAGGTAGGATGTGCAGTGGAAAAACCCTCAGTGGTATCTTTAAAATTACCCTACCAATGCCCGTCCAACGTTGCTGCTGATTTTCCTCTGCTTCGTGGGTAGTATCACAAAACATACTTGCTAAGTTTCACTTTTTATTATGTCCACCTCCTTACATATAGAAAAGCACTTCAAGGCTCTTTAATTCTTTGTCAGTTTTGTAGGGCTCCTGTGATGATCAGCACATTTGTTTCTAAAGCATTTCAATGTCACGGAATAACTCCAATTCAGCTACCTAGCCTATCAGTATGGATATTTAGTTTTTGTTACTGGGCCGATCTGGGAAAGGGCATTGAATGGATATAATTTTTTAAATATTAAAAAAATACTTATTGATTTATGGACGCACTGGGTCTTTGTTGCTGCACTCGGGCTTTCTCTAGTTGTGGTGAGTGGCGGGCTGCTCTTCATTACGGTGCTCAGGTGTTTCACTGTGGTAGCTTCTCTTGTGGCGCTCAGGCTCTAGGGTGCTCAGGCTTACTTGCTCCGTGGCATGTGGGATCTTCTTGGACCAGGGATCCAATCCATAGCCCCTGCATTGTCAGGCAGATTCTTAATCTCTGGACCAAGGAAATCCAAACGGATATAACTTCTGAGGAAAGCTTATATTTCAAGGGCAAACTTGAGTCTGATGACCCAGCCTGCTTAATAATTTTTAATTTTACTAAGTATGTATAATCTACACACACAATTAAATCAGAATTATTCAGGGGAGCCTTTAGAAGGACAGTTTAGGGTATGGCTAGTTCCCTGAGGCAAGCAACCGTGGGCTGTCCCTTTGTGGGAGAGGGAAGGAGGTGGCTGCGTTTAGAGTGACAATATTGGACAGTGATGTGTAAAGCAACAGCACCAGTTTACCACAGGTTAGGTGATTACCTGAAGATGCTAACGGTTTACTGTCAGTGGAAGTCTATATAGTACAGCATGGGAAGCCATTAAGATTAATGGAGACCCAAGAACCAAGTCAACTGAAGTTTTCATACTTTTATTATTGCTGCTGTGGTTCTTAGACAAGGCAGATACACATCTTGGCTACTGGAGGTAAAGAAAGACTGAAATAAGCCAATAGCCTCTGGTGATTTCAATTTAACTAAAGCTGTTCCCTGGTGCCTGTTCGGATTCATAATAAAAAGAAAGGGAATGGGGGCAAGGAGAGAATTTTTAATTTCAGAACAATGGAGAAAACTTCTAGAAAATAGTTTTATGGTACCAGTCTTTGTGTCCAAGGACTATGTTTCTTTTAACTTAAAAAATATATTCACTGAAATGTATTTAATAGACATGTAACTAACCTAGGAAGATCAATTCCCCCCATTTTTTTTTTTGCTGATACGAATTTATTACTTTTTAAAAGTAATTTTGCCCCCATAGGTAGATTTATTGTACAGGAGACAGGGATCAAGACCATCCCCAAGAAAAAGAAATGCAAAAAAGCAAAATGGCTGTCTGGAGAGGCCTTACAAATAGCTGTGAAAAAGAGAAGCGAAAAACAAAGGAGAAAAGGAAAGATATACCCATTTGAATGCAGAGTTCCAAAGAATGGCAAGGAGAGATAAGAAAGCCTTCTTCAGTGATCACTGAAAAGAAATAGAGGAAAACAATAGAATGGGAAACACTGGCGATCTCTTCAAGAAAATTAGAGATAACAAGGAACATTTCATGCAAAGATGGGCTCGATAAAAGGACAGAAATGAACAGAAGCAGAAGATGTTAAGAAGAGGTGGTAAGAATACACAGAACTGTACAAAAAATATCTTCACGACCCAGATAATCACGATGGTCTGATCACTCACCTAGAACCAGACATCCTGGAATGTGAAGTCAAGTGGGCCTTAGGAAGCATGACTATGAACAAAGCTAGTGGAGGTGATGGAATTCCAGTGGAGCTCTTTCAAATCCTGAAAGATGATGCTGTGAAAGTGCTGCACTCAATATGCCAGAAAATTTGGAAAACTCAGCAGTGGCCATAGGACTGGAAAAGGTCCATTTTCATTCCAGTTCTAAAGAAAGGCAATGCCAAAGGATGCTCAGACTACCATACAATTGTACTCATTTCACACACTAGCAAAGTAATGCTCAAAATTCTCTAAGCCAGGCCTCAACAATATATGAATTGTGAACTTCCAGATGTTCAAGCTGGTTTTAGAAAAGGCAGAGGAACCAGATATCAGATTGCCAACATCCATTGGATCATCAAAAAAGAGACAGAGTTCCAGAAAAACATCTATTTCTGCTTTATTGACTGTGCCAAAGCCTGTGACTGTGTGGATCACAACAAACTGTGGAAAATTCTNTTGTGAACCGTCAACTTCCACATGTTCAAGCTGGATTGAGAAAAGGCAGAGGAACCAGAGATCAAATTGCCAACATCCGCTGGATCACTGAAAAAGCAAGAATTCCAGAAAAACATCTATTTCTGCTTTATTGACTATACCAAAGCCTTTGACTGTGTGGATCACAACAAGCTGTGGAAAATTCTTAAAGAGATGGAATACCAGACCACCTGACCTGCCTCTTGAGAAATCTGTACACAGGTCAGGAAGCAATAGTTAGAACTGGACATGGAAAAACAGACTGATTCCAAATAGGAAAAGGAGTACGTCAAGGCTGTATATTGTCACCATGCTTATTTAACTTATATGCAAAGTACATCATGAGAAATGCTGGGCTGGATGAAGCACAAGCTGGAATCAAGATTGCCGGGAGAAATATCAATAACCTCAGATATGCAGATGACACCACCCTTAAGGCAGAAAGCAAAGAAGAACTAAAGAGCCTCTTGATGAAACTGAAAGAGGAGTGAAAAAGTTGGCTTAAAGCTCAACATTCAGAAAACGAAGATCATGGCATCCGGTCCCATCACTTCATGGGAAATAGTTGGAGAAACAGTGGACACAGTGGCAGACTTTTTTCTGGCTCCAAAATCACTGCAGATGGTGATTGCAGCCATGAAATTAAAAGACACTTACTACTTGGAAGGAAAGTTATGACCAACCTAGACAGCGTATTAAAAAGCAGAGACATTACTTTGCCAACAAAGGTCCGTCTAGGCAAGGCTATGGTTTTTTCCAGTAGTCATGTATGGATGGGAGAGCTGGACTATAAACAAAGCTGAGTGCCGAAGAATTGATGCTTTTGAACTGTGGTGCTGGAGAAGACTCTTGAGAGTCCCTTGGACTGCAAGGAGATCCAACCAGTCCATCCTAAAGTAGGTCAGTCCTGAGTGTTCACTGGGACTGATGCTGAAGCTGAAACTCCAATACTTTGGGCACTTTGATGTGAATAACTGACTCATTTGAAAAGATCATGATGCTGGGAAAGATTGAAGAGAAGGGGATGACAGAGGATGAGATGGTTGGATGGCATCACCGACTCGATGGACATGGGTTTGGGTGGACTTCTGGAATTGGTGATGGACAGGGAGGTCTAGCGTGCTGTGATTAATGGGGTTGCAAAGAATTGGACATGACTGAGTGACTGAACTGATTAAATCTAGGATTAAATCTTAGGAACTTTTTTCTTTTTGATCTGATGGTGAATGGGATTGTTTCCTTAATTTCTCTTTCTGATCTTTCATCTTTAGTGTAGATTGTAAGAGATTTCTGTGTAGTAATTCTGTATCCTGCAACTTTACCAAATTTATTGATGAGCTCTAGTAGTTTTCTGCTGGCATCTTTAGGATTTTCTATGCATACTTATTTTCCAATTTGGATTTCTTTTATTCCTTTTTCTTTCTTGATTATCATGGCCAGGACTTCCAAAACTGTGTTGAATAATAGTGGAGAGAGTGGACATCCTTGTCATGTTCCTGATCTTAAGAGGAAATGCTTCCAGGTTTTCCACCATTGAGAATGATGTTTGCTTTGGGTTTGTCGTATATGGCCTTTATTATGTTGAGGTATGTTCCCTCTGGGATTCCCAGGGAGCTCAGTGGTAAAGAACCCGCCTGCCAATGCAGGAGGCTTGGGTTCCATCCCTGGTTTGGGAAAATCCCTTGGAGGAGGAAATGGCAATCCACTCCAGTATTCTTGCCTGGGAAATCTCATGGACAGAGGAGCCTGGCGGGCTACAGTTCACTGGGTCAAAGAGTCAGACACAACTGACTGACTAAGCAGGCATACACGCATAATTAACTACACTATCATTAACTAAAGTGATCAATAATTTTTTTTCTCCAATGAAGAAAATTAGAGGACAGAAAATGAAATATTGTTTAGCTATTTTTTTCTCTACTCATTTCATATCATCTTACTACTTTTGAGGGAAAAAAGAAATATAAGTAATCTTATCCAAAGGCATTTCATCATTTGTCACGAGATTGCCATTCTAAGAAATAAGGGTAAATTTAGTGATGTTTTGTATCTGTTTCTTCTTTGGAAACTGTCCAGACTTCCAGTCTTTTTTTTTACTTTTGGCCGGGCTGCATGGCATGTCGGGGAAGGCAATGGCACCCCACCCCAGTACTCTTGCCTGGAAAATCCAATGGACGGAGGAGCCTGGTGGGCTGAAGTCCACAGGGTCGCTAACAGTCGGACAGACTGAGCGACTTCACTTTCACTTTTCTCTTTCATGCATTGGAGAAGGAAATGGCAACCCACTCCAGCGTTCTTGCCTGGAGAATCCCAGGGACGGGGAAGCCTGGTGGGCTGCCGTCTATGGGGTCACACAGAGTCGGACACGACTGAAGTGACTTAGCAGCAGCAGCAGCAGCAGCAGCATGGCATGTGGGAGCTCACCTCCCTGCACCCCCTCAAGTGGAAGTGTGGAATCTTAACCACTGGACTGCCAGGGAAGTCCCCCAGTCTTAATTAATTATTTACCTAAGATATTAAAGTTGAGACAAGTTTAAATGTATAAAACAGACTGTGGCATGTACACTTTAAAAAAGGTGACAGATGGTTTAGACAGTAATTTAGACCCTTGATATTTTTACGAAGCTGTGTGCTCGAAAGTCAATACTTAATACTCCTCAAAATATAAGAAGGGAAGAATACCACCTACATTTAAAAAAGTCTTTAGAATTTTTTTTTAAAGAAAAACAAGACAATGTTTTTTCTTTATTATTATTATTTTACAATATTGTATTGGTTTTGCCACACATCAACATGAATCTGCCACGGGTGTACACATGTTCCCAATCCCGAACCCCCCTCCCACCTCCCCCCCCGTATCATCCCTCCAGGTCATCCCAGT